>JAOXOE010033665.1:0-10043 GCA_028565055.1 Phoeniculus purpureus
CAGGAAAAGAGCATGTCAGTCATGTAGAGACAAGTACCACCACCCTCTCTATTATTCATGCATCACCCCTGTCTGTGATACAGTGGCACCCCAGGCTGTTTGTAGACTGGTGAATTCTTCAGTTCTTCAGCGTAGCTTCTCCAGCTCAACGCTCTTGGGATGGCCTGATTCCTCAGTGCCTGAACTGCATCCCTTGGTGCAGGAGACACGCTTTCAAACAAAGAACCCAGACTCTGCCTTTCATGCTCAAGGTTTTGAGGATTCTAAAGTCCCTCTGCTTTTTCTTCAGCTAAGCACGGAGGAGTTCTCCCCAACACCAAGCACCCCCCAGTCTTTCTCAGCGGCAGAAGTGACCACCAGTCTCTCTTCGTGCTGATCAGGGCGGCGGCCGCATGGCCTCGGCCACGTGCGGGAAACAAGACGGAGACTGACCACACGGCCACATCAGCAGGAAGCTGTCTTCCAACCCCCCCGACCCTGCCCAGGGAAGGGGGGTGGGGGTTAGCATGGGGCTACACCCATGCTGGGCTGAAAGCCCTTACTAAAAAGAAGCAGGACCAAGTTCATTGTCCCCTTTTATATGCTGTCCTAGCAGCACCCGTTAAGGGCAGGTACTTGGGACAGTGTCACCTCACCCCAGAACAGGTCACTGTGGGGAGGGGGGGTCCTCACAAGCAACAGAGCTTTTTTTTTCTTCATGGAAGCACAAATCTGTACATCTGAAAATTCTGGTAATTTTCAAACTGCAGCAGCTCTGGAGAGAGATGCCGTGCTGGTGCAAGTGCACCTGGCAAAAAAATGAGTCAAAAGGGCCTGGAGAAGCCTAGAGCAGGGGCTAAATGCTACAAAGGAAAAGACTGAGCCCTGAGTGGCCAGTCAAGGGTCTTCATCTGTGGGATGAAGACAGTTTCTCCCTTTGGATGTAGGGCATGAAGGTCTTCATCATGGAGCATGGGCAGCAGGCAGCTGGCCAAAATGTGACAGAGAACGCCTTGCTAGGGACTGAAGTCAGGGCCACCAGTGCAGGCAAAAAACCCCCATAGGCATTGGCCCACCTGGGAAGAAAAATGCCAGCCCTCCTCCCGACCAGCTGCAGGACATGAGAGGCCTCTTTGTGGTGCATGAGCAGCAGGCAGTGGCCCAGCCAACACAGAGCGGAGGAGCCATGAGAAGTGCTCAGAGGACTCAGTACCAGCTATGTGATTAGTTAATTAACTGAAAGTTGTGCTAATAAACTGAACAGTTGTGCAGCTTTTATCTCCTGTTTGTTATTCCTTTCCATTTCCTCAGTGTAGTTGTGTTCATTGTGTGTTTAGTCTGTATTCCAGTATGGCACATGATTATTAAACAAGTCCATGACAATCTACACTGCAGTCTGTTGACAAGAACTGTCTGGTGGATGTTATGAAAATAGCGTGGAACATTAGAAAAGCATGTTTACGGCTTTGTCCTTGTTATTAATGGTTTGAATGTGGTTGTTTATTTACAGTCCTGCTTATTTTAGCATCTTTTGTGTAGGACTGTTTGTGGTAGCAGCGGTGTTGCAGTGATGATCATTAAAACTGTATGTTTTGCAAGAGAAAGGTGTCTTGTTCTTTGCTTGTCTAAGCACAAGTAAAAATGTCTAAACAGTTCACTTCAAAATATAAAGATTTACTGAAGTGAGTCTTTAGAACAGTTAGGAACAACTATTCAATTTAATTTAATTTATTTTGTGTTTAGCCTGGAGAAGAGCAGAACTCAGGGGGACTTTATCACTCTCTGCAGCTACCTGAAGGGAAGTTGTAGTCAGGTGAGGGTCAGGCTCCCCTCATAGGCAACTAGTGACAGGACAAGAGGGCAGGGCCTGAAGCTGCACCGGAGGAGGTTTAGGTTTGGATATCAGGAAGCACTTTGTCATTGAAAGGTTGATCAGATACTGGAATGGACTGCCCAGGTTGGTGGTGGAGTCACCATCCCTGTATGCATTTAAGAAAGACTGGATGTGGCACTTAGTGCCATGGTCTAGGTGGTTGCGTTGATCTTAGGTCGTAGGCTGGACTTGATGATCTTAGAAGTCCTTCCTAGCCTCCATATGTCTGTGGTTTTGTAAAGTTAAATTGTAGTGGCTAGTGGCAGCTTATATAGAGAAGGGAAAGCCTCATTATTACTGGCAGTACTTAAGCATTCACATTTACTTCAGATGCTTGGACTTGCATTTCATGAACGAATAAGTCTGTTTTTTTGCCCCTGCACACAGACAGTTTCCTTAAAGCGTGTAATTACAAACGTGGTGTCTGTTTGCAGATATGTGCTTAAAAACCACGTTTGTAGTGTACTTTAGGATGTATTATTGTATTGCAAAAGAATATTAGGAGAGTGGGTTTATCCAGGCTCTGTGCAGGGGTAGGGACAAACTGTTTAAGTGTTGGTCAGCACCATGGAAGCCCAGTAATGGTCTTCTTGTATTGCACCTGTTTTGCTGGGGCAGGTTGCTGCTGAAGAAGATGGTGTTACCTAAATGAATTGAAAGTTGAAGAAACTCAGTTCAGGAGTGTGACAAGGTTAAGGGCCAGTTACTTTGTAGGATGTGGGGTGACTTGCAGGAGAGTAGTGATCAGGCACACTGGAAGTGTCATGGTCTCCCTCTTCAGCATGTCTTGCCTGACTGGATGCTGCTGTGCCTCAGCTGTAAAGGGTTGCTATCTCCAGTCTCCTTTTCTCCACACAGGGAGCCTGCTAGAGTCTCACTGGGATTAAGAAGATGCTCAGAGTGTAGCTGGAGGTGGGAACTCTTCCAAGCTTGTGGAGAGTCCTTGCTGCTTCCTATCTAGAGCATGGGGCCTGCAGAACACTGCTGCTGCAGGCTTGACCTGGTTAGCTCTCCAGTGCCTTAGAGAAACTGAAGGAAAACATTATGTCTGAAAAACCTGTTTGGTTACCTTGAAAGAGTGCACAGACCTATGCATCGTTAAAAACACAAACCTCCCTAATCTCCTCCTTGGTACTGGTGCCAGGGTCATGCTTTCATTGGTAACACAATGTGTGCTTCCTTTGCTAACCTCAGAGAAGTCACAGCTGCCAAACACTTGCTCAGTCACAGGTTTAGTGAGTTTAGAGTCGGTTTGGTGTTTCAATGCCCCTGCAGTTTCCTCAATCCTTCTGCATGCTTTTTTGAGTTTTATTTCAAGCATTGCAGTTATAATTATGGCTCTCATTAAATCAGTGGCAAAACTGTTCCTGACATCAATGGACTGAGGGTTTCTCCCGTGCTCTTTTACTTCTGGTATTTTTGCAATTTCTGGTATTTTTCCACAGTCAGAGACATTGATGTATCTGCTTAAATTGCACTGCTGTTACAGTCCTGGATGCTGTTTGAGAGATCTCTAAATTCTGCATTTCCCAATGGTAGTTTGAAGTTGAGAACTTGTTTTGAGCCATTCAGGTGTAAATCTAAGTAAGAAAATGGTTCTCTGGTTTTTGTGTCTTTTAATTTGCTTGCTTTACAAGTCTGTCACAATAAACACTGTGTGACTCTAAGGGCAAGGACCTTCCCCAGCACCTACCTCGGAAGCTAGCTGTGCTTGTAGACTGTTTATTTGACAGGAGGGTGAAGAGACACATTCTTCATCTTTGATTAAACCCATTCAATCCCCAGACTGAACAACTATCTGAGGTTCACATGGACCCTAAGAAGCATGCTTAAGTATACCTACATAGAGAAATAAACGTGTAACTCCCAGTTACTTTTTTCCAGATTTGCAAGTGTATAATGAATCAGTTTAGGAAGAAGAAAGAGTGGGAGAGAGAATGACCTGTTGTTAGGCCAATGGAATTATGACAATAGTTCCAGAGTCACCTAGCAACTATTGAATTGTCATCTGTCCCAGTGAAGTCCTCTGGGTCTGTGCTCTCAGCTATGCTGTATTCATGCCACTTGGTTGTTTTGCCAAAGATGAGGCACCTGTGTGCTTTCTAGTTTGGGGCATGGTTCCTAGAGAACAACAGTTAAGCCTAAATTGGTTCTATATTTAGAAATGAAGAAGCAGCAAGTCAGTTGGGATGTTTACAGCTTCATGGTCTGGAACTAGCTCAGAACAAACATTTTTCTGCAGGAGTACAGCATCCCCATTTCAGGTGGTCCATATACTGCAATTTCTTTTGTTGGTTTTGCTCTTTTGTACTGGTGCATGCATTACTTCTAGATGCTGATAACTGTAATTTTTGTCTATTCATGCTTTAGTAATAGGTCAGTGTCAAGGGTCGTTCTGCAGACTTGAGAAGGTGTTTTAGTGGTGCCTTGCAAAAAGGCAGCAGGAAGTAACAGAGAAGTGCTTTTCCCAGACATAGTGCGAGAAAACAAACGTTTTCTATGAATATGACTTTCTTGTGGAATTCCTGCATAATAATCTTGTGGAATTCACTGTTATAATAATTTAGCTGATTGAGTCTAGTTTTGATTGAGAGCCTAGTTTGAGCACTTGGGCTCTGCTTACAAGAAGCTCTGTTACAAAAGATTTCCCGAAAAGCTCCAGGAAAACCTTGTGAAGCAGAGAGGTGTGTCATTGGTAGAGGAATACGTTACTGAGTCTTGCAAGATGCAGCCCACTTTTGACCTTCCTGTATGCCTTACTTGGAAAGGAGGATGGACGTGCAATTGCTTGCACTCAGTCACTCTACAGTTTAATTTGTCTGCAGAGGAAAAGATCTGTGCAGGTAGTTCCTGTTGCAACCTGTTGTCTGGGCTGTACTGATCTTGCCTGAGGGAACCAGAAAGTAAATGCGTCTGCAGCGAAGGGGTGTAATGGAAAGATGTTAATTATCTTTCAGATTTAAGCTAATGAAAGAAGCCCTTTTTGTAAAGAGTAAATGGGATAGCTCTTGGGATTCTGCTTCGGTGAGGTTATTTTATATGTGCAAAGCCGCTGATAGAGATCAAGCTTCTGAAGCTTTGTTGCAGTTTTCTAATGCTGAGCTTCAACAGGTGCTACAAAACAAGCAGTGCAGGGACAGGAAGGGATTAAGGTGCAGGGGCAAATTCCAGTTGTAAAAGATTTTCAGTGCATTGAATTTCAGTCTTCAGGGACAGCATAATTTTTGATGTGAATTAATTTGGTTTCACAACTGCTCACCTCTAGAGAGCTGCAAAGTGGCAGCTCTGCACAGGGCAGGAACTCCTGGGGAAATGGAGACAAGGAAAGAGCTGAACTCATGCCCACTACCAACTTGCACTGGGTAAGTGAGCCTGAGAGAGAGCCAGGGCATGGGTGGTGGAGGTGCAAGCGCAGTTGCCAAAAGGGCTTGGAGCAGGTGTTCTGCTCAATGCTATAGAGGAAAAGAGGCAGCCCCGAATGGCCAGTCAAGGGTCTTCATCAGTGGGATGAAGAAAGCTTTCTCTCTTTGGGTGCAGGGCATGAAGCAGCTCATAGAGATCAAGGCAGTACCTATTTCTGAAGCTTTGTTGCAGTTTTCTAATACTGAGCTTCAATAGTTGTGACAAAACAAGCAGTAGAGGGACAGGAAGGGATGAAGGTGCAGGGGCGAATTCCAACAGTGGTAGGATGCAATTGTAAAAGATTTTCAGATCCTCAGGTGGTGAGGAGGGGAGATTCCATAACAGCTCAAAGAGTATTTTGGGCAGGAACAGGTGAGAAGTGAAAAAGACAGTTTGAAGCTAGAGCAAGCAGCATTTTTTCTGGCCTGAAACAGCAAACTGACACATGATTCAGTAGTGGCAGCAAGGAATGTGATGCAGTAGGGTCACATGAACCATACGAACCATCTGAAGATGGTATGCATGCGATGGTGAATGGGAAATGCTGAGATGATGGCAGGAGCTGGTCCTTCATGAAATAACTGGTTCTGATGCCATATGTGGCAACCATTCATCATCAAAAATATGTAGCTTAAAGTTCCTCATAGTACAAGTTTTAGCGCCTTTTTGGATCACATCCAGATGCATTTTCCACAAGCATCACTTAATGATTTAATCAATTACAAGTTAGTTCCCAGTTTGCCTTCCTTCTATAAAATCTTAGTTTAAGTTGCCAGCAGTTTCTTCTTCTGGAGGATTGTAAAGAATGGGTTATGAAAACCCTCAATTTTATTATATACTCGTGAGTTTTCCACTTTGCCTTTTCCCCTCTTGCTTTTTTCCTTAACCCATTATAAGAGAAGGAGTTGTGAAATTCTTCTGTGTGCTTGTACATTATACAGTAAGATGAGTTTAAGATGTTCCTCTATTGAGTCTAAATGAACATTTTTAAAAAAGGAGCAGTATAAGCCAATGGCTAAAATTAGAACTCTTTTTTTTTCCCACGTGTGTGCTTATGAAAGAAATATTGTCACAAAATATCTTCTTTGTTTCACCCACTGCAGTGGCTGTAGCCATGGCTTAGTGTTGTGGAGGTCTTTATCTGGATCCCCATGCATCCCACCTGGCTTGCCACCACTGTTGTGGGTCAGAGGCCCCAGATTATATTTCAACCAAGAGCATCCATCTAAAGCATCAGACACAAAGGGAGGTTTACCCAAACCACTTACGGATTTGCAAGCAGTAAACAACTTAGAAGAAAGGCCTCAAGACGTTTTAATTCAATCCACCCCCCACATATCAGAAGAAACCAACCCCAGAAGATAAAGGTACAGACATACGGAGTTTTGTCACATACTCTTAAAGTTAACTTAAATAGAAAATGCTTGAAACATTCACTGCAGACAGTTCCTGCTTGTCTCTGAAACCACAGAGATTTTTCAACTTCAGTCTCTTGGTCCACATTTATCTTAATTCTCAAAGTCTCTCCAGTTGAACACAGATAAATGAGTAGACCTTGACAGTTGACCTGCACATCTTCAAGCCGTGATAACGTTCTCTCACTGGTGGTGACACAACTCCAAAGAGACACCAAGATGGAGACAGATGAAGAAGAAGCCAGGAGTCACTGGGAGTGGGAAAAGAGGGAGAGAGTGGGGGAGACAGCCACTTTCCTTTTCAACTTTTTAAAATCAAACTTAAAACCACTCATATAAGCTAAAGCATAACACAAAGTTCAAACAAATAAAATGTCAAAGCTGGCTAGCTATGCTGTCCCTCAGTCCTGGGGGGGTTCAGAGGATGTAGAGGTGGTTTGGAAGTTGTTGCCTCAAGTGCCTATGTGGAAAAAATTCTGCTGTGATCCTGTGCACTGTGGAGCTGTCAGCTAAGCACCCATTGGCACAGTCTGTAGAGTGTCTTAGAGGACACTGTTCCTATCGTTCCAAAATAACCATTAGTCAACAACGAAAAAAGGGCTACTCACAACCAGTAGAAAAGGATTAAAAAAAGAAAAGACAAATTAGTAACAAAAACGGTAACAAAAATGATGACAATATCTGGGCTTAACTTTGCAAAACAGAATCACAGAGTTACTGAGGCTGGAAAAGACCTCTCAGATCATCAAGTCCAGCCTATGACCCAACATCAACACAATCACCTAGACCATGGCATTAGGTGCTACATCCAATCTTTTCCTAAATGCCTCCAGGGATGGTAACTCCACCAGCAACCTGGACAGTCCATTCCAGTGTCACCCTTTCAATGAGCAAGTGCTTCCTCATAGCCAAACTAAACATCTCCTGGAGCAGCTTCAGGCCCTGCCCTCTTGTCCTGTCACTAGTTGCCTGTGAGAGAAGCCTGACCCCTACCTGACTACAACTTCCCTTCAGGTAGTTACAGAGTGTTAAGATCCCCCCTGAGCCTCCTCTTCTCCAGACTAAACAAGCCTAGGTCCATCAGTCTCTGCTCGTAAGACTTTCCTTCCAGTCCCTTCATCAGCCTCATTGCTCTCCTTTGGAACTGCTCCAGCTCCTCAATGTCTTTCTTGAAGTGAGTGTCCTGGAACTGCTCCCAGTACTTGAGCTGAGACCTCGTCAGTGTCCAGCACAGGGGGAGAATTACATCCCTAGTGCTGCTGGCCACACTATTCCTGGTACAAGCCAGGATGCCATTGGCCTTTCATGCCACCTGGGCACACTGCTGGCTCATGTTCAACTGGTTGTCAACCAGTACTTCCAGGTCCCTTTCTGCTGGGCGGTGCACTAAAGAGAAATACGAGAAAACACTAGGCAGTTTTAACACTTAAAGCAGTCAGTGTCTGGGGATAAGAGGCACTGGACTCTAACATTTACATGTGCCCTTACAAGACCAATCCTATCTAAGTCAGAGTTTTGTGCCTCAAACTAGCCTTTGTCTCTTAACCCCTGGTGCAACAGACCTGGCTGTATTTAAGAGGAAAACAAAAGCAGGATTCTCATTGTTCTGAGTGAGAGAAAGAAGACTTTGGAGAAGGCAGGAATGTTTGGGGGTGTGACAGGAGTCTCACTGTAGCAAAATGTTATGTTTGCAATGTAATAAACAGGGGAAGAATCTGGAAGCCTGTCGGGATGTTCAGGGACATAACTATAATTTTGAGCCACAGAAATTTCACCCTGTCGTGCCTTAGTGCAGGTTTTCACCAGACTTGTTTGTGGAGCCAGCGTAGTCAGTGCCGTGGTAACTGTTTTTAGAAGCGGGGCAGGCATCCTTTGGAAGTGTGAATAGCTCAGATATTTTTCTGCAGCTGTTTTCCAGAAAACGCCGTTTCTGGCAGATGTTGGGTCGACTCTGTCTCACTTAGAACAACAGTGGCAGCCAGGGGCCATGATGTAACACACTGGCTTACTTTTTGAGGAAATGCAACTTCATCTAAATTTCCTCCGTCAGACATGTTAGACATTTATTATTGTTTGCTGCTTCTCAGATCCCTTTCCTGTTCTTTTTTGAAGCTATTGTGTGACAGATTTTTCTTGGCTGGTTGCTTTCTATTTACTATAAAGAAACCCATGGGCCGATATCTGGGAACTAGTATTCTTTGAAATCAGCACAGTCAGTTGTAGAATTACCTCGGTGCTTTTGTTTTGCAAATTGAGTCTAAGATAATTTCAAGCACTTTTGAATTCTTTATTTTAAATAACACAAAGTGTGCTTTTGTAAACAGCAAAACACTCAGGTTCACTGACTCACTTGTTCTTCTGTACCTTAAGTAAGTGGGGTTCAGCATGAAAGGAATTAGTTTAAAGCTTTACTTTAAAAGCAGTTGTTAAAATCACCTTTGCTTGTGCAAGCATTAAAACCCCTTATTTTCTAAGTCAAAGTAAAAAGTGCAGATTTGTCCTTGGATCACAGCCTTTGTATAGTAGAGATGAAAAGGTTATAATATACTTATATCTGATTTATATATCAACTGGTTAGTCAAAGAAATTTACTGGGTGTTTCTAGAATGGCTTTCATTTTTTCAGACGGGTGACTGTAGATGTAAAATTTGACAGAGACACTTACCTGCCAGAGGATGTCGAGTTCTACTTTGTTTACAGTGGATCCCTGAAGAAATGCAAAATGTTTGCTAAGCGATTGAGTGACAATACTCTTCTGTCCATTGTTCCAGGTGACTGTTAACAGCTGCTTGCATTTTTCATGTCTTTGCTATACCCACACCTATTTCACAGATGGGCATCACTGGATGGTTTGGTAGAACTCTGTTTTATGGCTCTGTAATGGAGGAAATGCAGGAATTGAACAATGGCCTTTAGGATCCATGCTGAGTCATACTGGTCCTGCCTTTCATAGTAATTTCCACCAATGTGGCATAAGGCATGGGCAGTATTACTGGCCTTTCAATGCTGGGTATGCATTGAAGCTCAGTCTTCAGAGATGGCATAAATTTTGTTGTGAATTAATTCTGTCTCACCACTGTTCACCTCTGGAGGGCTGCAAAGTGGCAGCTCTGCACGGGGCAGGAACTCCTGGGGAAATGAGGCCAAGGGAAGAGCATAAGTCATGCCCACTACCAGCTTGCACTGGGCAAGTGAGCCTGAGAGAGACCCAGGGCATGGGTGATGGAGGTGCGAGCGCAGTTGCCAAAAGGGCCTGGAGAAGCCTTGAGCAGGTGTTCTGCTCAATGCTACAAAGGAAAAGATGCAGCCCCAAGTAGCCAGTCAAGGGTCTTCATCGGTGGGATGAAGAAAGCTTTCTCTCTTTGGGTGAAGGG
>JAOXOE010033666.1:0-10042 GCA_028565055.1 Phoeniculus purpureus
TGCAGTGAAGTGATCCTGCTGTGGCAGGGGGATGGGACTAGATGATCTTTCGGGGTCCCTTCCAATCCCTAATGAATCTGTGATTCTATGAGATTTCTATGGCCCCAGCAGCATGGAACCAGCAGATCTCCCCTGCTCAGCAATGCTGTGCCTGGGCTGAGAGTGTTAGCTCTGACACAGTGAGCTGGAGATTGAGAGGTCATCTGCAAACCCTGAGCTGCACATTTCTCGTCTGGCCCAGACCTGCTCCTGCTGGCTGTCAGTCCTGCTCCTGCCCCAGCCTGGGCAGCCCCTCCACAGCAGGCACAGGGCTGAGGGCAGCCTCACACATTAAATATTGATGCTTCTCATCCAGAGAACAGAAAACACAGTCTGTAGCTGGCTCCCCTCAAAGTTTAATCAGGGTGTGGGGGGTAGGAGCTGACGGTGAGCCCAGGGCTGCAGGCAGAGGATTCAGGTGCCTGTCAGAGGCTCCCTGCACAGTCCCGCTGACACAGCCCTCAGCATCACCCAGGATGAGCGACCGGGGGTCAGAGCACACTGTGCCACCCACAGAGCTTGAGGAGATCACCAGCAAAATTTCAGACCTAAACAAATGGAGGGAAATTTTTAGTTTCCACAGGTAAGATTTTTAATTCTGCTTCGTTATCACATTTTTAGTTACAGATGTTTCTTTGATGTAATTGTTTAAGTTATAGCTTATTATAGTGGTTATGTGACTATAGAAAAAGGTCTTCATGTACTCAGCAACACGAGCACTACAGCTTTCACTCCTCCTTTCCTTTAGGCTCTTTCCTGGCTGGGCTCCTGTTTTTCCATGTGTTAGCAAAGCTTCTGGTGTAGGGGTTTTCTTTAATTTGTTTTATTTTCCCTTTACAGTTTGGAAATCAGTAACTCAGCTCCCCAGGTAACTGTCTCTCCAAAAGGTTTGTGTTTGTCTAGTGGTTTAGGGACCTGTCCGCCAGGTTTGCCTGTTTAGGAAACACAGCTGTATGTGCAGCCAGCAGGCAGGTTTATGGGGGGGGTTATTTCTTACCGTCCTCCTGTAAGAAGCACATTTTCTACAGGTATTCCAAACTCAAGTCTTCCCAATCTACATCGGTGTGGCAGAGCAGTCCAGCATAAATCAATGTTTCTGTCTAAAAGTGACCATTTCCTGGAGAAATAAAATAACGAGCTCACATCTCCCGAACATAAATATTTTGAAAGCCTGCCCTGTCCCTGGGTCACAAAGTGCCGCAATTAGGGACCTATTTTTAAGTACTGAGGAGAGCTGAAGTCACACCCCCCAAACACTCTGAAACGTGCACTGCCTCCCTGTTGCTCTGCCAGCTCCTCGTTGCGCCACCATGCCCACCCAACTGGGAATATTGGGAGGGGGGAACTTGGCAACAGTGTAGGATGGTCCGTACTGTGGAGTGATGCATAGTGTGGGGCGATGCACAGTGTGGGGCAATGCGCCGTGTGCTCCTCTCTCTATGCAGCAAAGCCAGGACAGTGCAGACAATGGAGCTCCTGCAGCCAGAGAACACCAGGGACAGCAGCCCCCTGGACCCCCCTCTGCCATCCCTGAACGCCTCCTAGTCCCTCCAGGCACAGGCGGCCAGCCCATCTCCTTGGAAATGGCAATGGTGAGCAGGGTGCTGAATTAAGCATGAGCTGTAATTTAACCTTGTTAAGAGAGAGACTCGGGAGCCTTATCTGGTGCCACGGGAGACTCAGGGTGCTACTGGGCTGGAAGCTACAAACTGTGACAGAGGACACCATGGTGATAGTTTATTTATGAGACTTTTGAAGAACACAGCTGCAACACAACCTTAAAACTGATAGAGTGCAATTCTCACAAGACAATAGGTCAGATGACAAAGTGTTATGTTCCCCTGCCCCTCTGTGCTCTCCTAGCAA
Source organism: Phoeniculus purpureus (assembly GCA_028565055.1). Classification (NCBI taxonomy): domain Eukaryota; kingdom Metazoa; phylum Chordata; class Aves; order Bucerotiformes; family Phoeniculidae; genus Phoeniculus; species Phoeniculus purpureus. The sequence goes on from JAOXOE010033666.1 coordinate 1,906, forward strand.
AGGTCTCAGGAGAGGAAGGAGGAGTTCAGGAGACCAGGGAGGTATTTCTACTCTCAGCCAAGTACCTCGGGCTGAGAGCACCAACGGCAGGTACCTGCTGTCCTGGCCCATAGCCAGAGCTATTGCCAGAAGCTCAGGGTGTTCTGTGAGCCATGGCAGGATGGGCTCCATCACCATCTGTGACCCCCAAATCACACCAGTCCCCTGTCACCTCAGTATGAACTTAATGAGAAGGTCACAGGTTTAATACTTGAAGGGAAACCGGGCCAGGGCTGTGCCCCCAAACACACTGAGAAATCCTGGAGAGCTTCAGATACACAACCATGGTCACCACCAGCTTCATGTGAATCCATCGTCTCCAGTTCACAAGTCACCCCTCACCAGCACCAGAGGCAGGAGATTTTCAGTGGAATGAGCCACAATGCCTGTTCCGTTTACTCTGCTGCACAAAAAATCAGAACTAATTAGGAGAAGCATCCCAGGCGGAACATAGCTGCTTAATCCTGTCCCCAGAGGTGTCACTGGTGATGGCAAACACCTTGCCCAGGTCTTTCCCCAGAGGGTGCAGCATGACCAAATGTGGATTACTTTATACACCTGCACAGCAGTTGGGTGCTGGGTGAGGTAAAGTCACTGAACTGACCACAGACACCACAGACACAGATAGGCTTTAAAATTATGGGGCCTGACTCTCAGCAGAGGATTTCACACTGCTCTGGCTGTGAGCAGACACTCAGAACCTGTCTCTGAGGCCCCTTGGACACGAAAGACCCTTCTTGATGCTGGGGTGTGGAGGGAGATAAACACAGACCGTCCTCCTCCTCCACAGGGCCTGCGAAAGCTGCTTTTTGGGAACAGGTTCCACATCTTCAGCTGCCAATGGGAAAGGTCACACTTCAGGTTTTGTGAGCCATACTCTGACCTGGCCTTTGCTTTGGAGGCAGACAAGGTAAATGGTCCAACGGGGCAGCTCAGCCACCATCGAGAGCTGTCAGCCAGCGTCAGGTGCTGCAGCAGTGAACACCCTGCACTCCACACCCCACACCCTGCCCAACCAACATTCCAAAGGCCAAATTGCCAGGGGCTTCCTACCATAGCCCCTACTCCAGAGCTGTCCTGAGCAAAGCTCAGCTGCCCTGGAAATGCTGACGTGTGTCTGGAAGCAGGATGAGCTGTCCTGATCCAGCAGCATAAAATCTTCCTGGCTTCGGGAACACAAGACCTTTTCCAATTGACTTTTCTGTTTGTCTTGGGAGCTGTTGGCAACACTTCTGAATTCCCACAGAGGAAAGAAAAGTTCACTCCTGGGGGCAGCAGCAGGACAGCTCCCACTGGCCAGGGTTCGGTGGATTCCAGGAGATGGGCACAGCATGTGCTGGGTCAGGCTCCTTGGCACTGGGGACTGTTGTCTCTCTGCTTCTAGGCAGGACCAAGAGCCATTCTGATGGCAGTCCAAGCACACATCATCAAATACCTGCTCTTTGAAAGACCCACAGAGCACACTCACCTGGAGAGGTAAGCAGTGCCCATGGGACAGAGGAAACATTTCCTTGCTCCTTCGACTAAGACAAGCTAGTGCCAGCCTCTAGGTTGAGCCAAACACAAGTTTGGGTTTGCGGCATCTAAGGTGATTTGAGGGTGAGAGAAAAGCTTTGTCTGGCTCCCAGGAGAGGTTTTTTCCTACTGGCACATTTGTTTTTGTAACTGGTGCCTTCTGCCTCATCCCACTTCCTGGCACCAGCACGCAGCAGCATTGACAGTGGTTGGTGCTGGCTCTGCTAGGTCCAGAGATGTTGGAAAGGGTTTGGTGGGGCTCAGCCATTCACGATGGGAACACACACAGGGCATCCCAGCCAGGATGAAGCTCCCACAGCGTGTGTTTCACTGCCAGCACACAGGAAACTCATCCACAGCAACACCAAGGGAAAGGTGGAAAATTCAAAGATGATGGGTGCAGCTCAGTGCCCAACTGCCCTCTACACAAATCCCCGTGGCACTCTGCATTCCTACTCATGCTTGCTGCACAGAAAGGGCCCATTTTACACTCCAGTTCAGCCTGAGGATTGAGGGTCTCTTAGCACTCCTGTGGATAAAGCCCAGTCTCTGACTTTGCTTCACAGGCTGCGCAGAATTGGCAGGCGTGAGCAGGGCGAGGGACTGGCTGTGGCCCTGGCAGAGCTGCTGTGGGCAGCAGGGGGAGGCAGGAGAGCCGTGATCTGCCTCGTCAGCACTGCCATCCACATCACACCGAGCAGAGATTACACAGCTGACAACTTCACAGAACGAGTGAGTACAAAAACACCTTCTGCAGAGAGGATTTTCCTTAAAGACCCATTCGGTCTGAAATGTAGAAGCTCATAAACCTGTTGCCCAGCTTATGGTGCACCACAGCCTGTGAACACTTCAGATCTACATCCCAGTGCAGCCCAGAAGACACTTCTGTGACCCCTTCCCTCTGATCCTTCTCATACAGAAAAGGAGAAACCAGCTTCCATCAAGTCGCTTCCCTAACTCTGTAAAGAGCTGAAACACTGGGTTTAAAAGATCAGCTTTTTCATATAGTTAATAACTCCTCTGCAACATCTTCCCCTACGCTCATGCCCAACAGATCCAGCTTTTTGAGTTCCTGAAGAAAGCAGCAGCTCAGGAGTTCATCTTTGACCACATAAACTGTGTAAGTGCTTGCATTATTCAAGTTACCTCACTGCTTGCTTGCACCTTATCTCCCACTCAGAAGTGGACCTGAGAGAGGTCTGACCAATGTTCAGACCGTTAACTTAGAGCCAGCGCACAGATCATTTCCAGCCTTTGCTATGGGAAACAGCCACTAAAATCCCCAGTGTCAGTGCTCTCAGCCACACACAGAGCATTTTGCACCTCCCTAACAACATACGTGAAATTTCTTGCAAATATGGCATGAGTCTGAAGGAAAACAAGCCCAGTTTACTCAAAAACTGGAAGTTTCTTGTTCTCCTATTCAAAAAAATTTTCCTGGAACATTCATTTGGCTCAACATTCTCACCTGAGGTTGTGTTAAAGCAGAGGAATTGGTTTAATTAAACACCACATACCTGCCACAATTACCGCCGCATGATCACTTATTTCTCTTTCCAGTTCAGAGCTGAAGGAAGTCAGGGAGTGATCCTGTTTTTATACAGTTTACTTCTCTCTAGGACACTGGAAAGGTATCTCTCTCTTCTTTGAAAAAACTCGAGTTTAGCTGCATGCTCTGGTCTTTTTTTCTTGCCTGCCCACTCTTGGTCAAAGGTGGAGAAGGAGCTGCTTTAGAAAGACACAGACACATAGTTATAGCAACACCAAATGTGACCAACAGGGTGCCATGAGAGATATTTAGCAAAAAATATCACTGTGACATCAAACACCTGTGTTCAGGCTGTGGCTGGGTGTAACCGAGTGGTAACTGCACAAAGGGAATCCTGGCTCTGTCCACAGGGTTGGAGTCAGATCCTGAATCTGTACTTTAACAGAACAGGGCTCTAGCTGACCACAGAACTGCTCTGCCAGGGCAGGACAGATACAAACGCATCCGTGGGACCTGTTTCCACCCTAATTGTGTGCTCGGTTGTACAGGGTCCAGGAGGATTTGGACTGCACAGTGGCTCCTCTGTTGCAGTGCGGTTCTGGACACACCACCTGCACACAGGTGAGATTGGCCTCATTTCAAGTGCTCAGTATTATCATTTCCACCTGTTATTTAGGAAAAGATTGTCCCTTATTAACCCATGAAAAAAGCAAAAGACTAGAGGAAAATACCTTGCAAATGTGAATCTCAACTGCCCATTTAAACACAGACGGTGCTGTTGACAGTCACAGCAATAGTGAAGTCACCAGTGGTCTAGTGTCCCTCTGCTCACGACAGCCATGATGGAGCTGAATGTGGAACCCTGCTGCCACTTTACAGAGGGCTTTTGCTGTGCTACTCCTGACCGTGGGCTCTTCCCCCACAGGCCTTGCTCAACCTCCTCCTGACAGGCCAAGCAAGCCCACATGAGCTCGAAGGTGCCCAGGAGCTGGAGCATGGCAGAATAAAGCCACAGCGGTGCCCAGTGGGCTACCTGTGCTGGGGCAGGACACAGGTGCAGCAGCAGGTGAGAGCTAGCACAGACCTGCCACCCACGTGCCTTGGACTGGGGACAAGAACGGTGTCCCACATGGGTTGTCACTCATGTTCCCAGGTGTGCCCAGGGCTGAGGACACCCCAGGTGCCCGTCTGGCTGTGCAGCCTCTCTGGGAGGCACAGCGTCCTCTTCAGCACCAACAGCCTGCTCCTCTCCAACTGGAAAGCTGAGAGAGTCTTCTGCCTGTACTTCTACACTGGGCAGCAGGAGCAGCGCAAAGCCACCCACCTCACCATAGGTAGGTGCCCAAGACTTGGGGTGGGAGGATATGAGGTGAGGGTGTCACACAGACACACAGCTGTGTGTGCATACAGCTGGGTCCTGTGTTGTGCATCCAACACATACGTATGCTGCTCAGAACATTCACCTGTCACAGAACATGAGGAGCCTATTCCAAACTAGGAAAAAGAAATGAAACACAGCTTTGACAGGCCTGTGACATTTTGGAAGAGGTTGTGCTCCCCAGGAGGTGCCCATTCCTGGGAAGAGCATTTACTATAGAAGCAGTAACTCCTGAATCCCCACATGAGCTCCAGCTCACCAACACCCCTTGCCCAAACCACAGCTGTGCCCTGAGTGGTGTATTTCAGACCCCCACCACACACATCATGATGTCAGCACCAGCCATCGTGTTCTTGTTCAATCACAAAATGCTGCAGGCTTGGTGTTTTCTCATCTTGCAAATGGTTCAGCGAGTTGAAGTCGTCTGGTACCTCTGTGTCCTGGGTGCAGTGAGCTAGAACAGTGAGGAACCCTCTGACCACAGCTGAAACTCCTGTCACCCCAGAAGTGTGCCACAACCCCTCCTGCCCAGATCACAGCCCATGCTAGAGGGTGCCAAGATTGCCTAACAGGAATAACAACACAACAGAAAGGACTCACCAGCAGCTATGTCCCAGCATCTTCCCCTGAACAGATTCTCACAGGGCAGACTCTGACCTTCACTGCTAAAGCCAGTGCCTACATTTAGCTCATATCCAAGGCTAAACCACCCAACACCCCTCTCCAGCTAAGGAGGGGATCAGGAAGAGCAGAAGATACCCAGGGGTTGAAATGAAAATGGATTTAATTAAACAGCCAAACTAATTCAAATGCCAACATGAAGCACACAGTTATACTCAGCCCAGCAAACACAGAGCAGTCCTCAGGGGCAGAATGATAAGCAAGACCCTCCAGGATTGAGGAGAAGCAGAGAAAGGAAGACTATGAGCAGGATGATCCCCTTTATACTGACTGTGAGGTTTATGGGATGGGATCCACCTCTAGCCAACTTGGAGCAGCTACCCTGACTCACTCCAAACTGCCAATGCACAGCTGGACCAGGATCCCATCCCAGCAAAACATCTTAGTCCTGGGCTAACCTCGGTGTATATCTGTGAGTGACTTACTTAGAGGACTTTACTGAATCCTTATCTAAATCACTTCATTGATACAACCAGCTATTAATTACTGACTGATTAAGCATCATTATAAATCCTTCAGCCTTATCATTTCCCCTAATGGTGTTAATGAATTGCAAACTCCTGCTACCTTAAAGTTTTATAGGACCAGCAAAGCTGTGTTAAGTCACGACTGCAGAAACCCCTGTGCCCAAACTCTCCTAGACATGAACTGTTGGCCAAGTCTGGGATTAGCAGTGGAATCATCTACACACAAACTCCTCCAAGAAGGAATTTAGAGGGTAAGAGGGTCCATTCTGAAGCTCATGAGGGTCTCTCTCACCCCTTTCTAGTTGTCTTAGAACAACTAGTAGGAGAAGGGAAACCCAGAGACACACACCTGTCCCATGGGACAAACTGCAGGAAAGAATACAAGAACCAGAATTATTTCCTGACTAATTCAAAACGTTTAATCAACTTATGCCTAGCACAGCGATGCTGGCAGCAGGGTGGATTACAGCCTGTTGCCAGCCCCTTCTCCTTGCTTTCCTTTTGCTGTGGCATTTGCAGTGCAGTAAGAATCTGGAAAGCACCACACTGAAGGTTAAATGTGCAGTAAAGAAGGGTGAATCAAGATTCACAGGTGTGATACACAGCACGTCCACTGAGAACGATGTGAGACTCTGTCCAGATAAACATAACCCCAGTGTATGTCAGGAGGGGTCAAGAGTCATACCTAGAGAAGACAGGATTCCCCAGTACAGGGGCCTGCATGTTGCAAGGGGGCAACCCTGAATCAGCTCTCCCCAAGCTGCCTCCCAGGGCAGAGTGGGCAGCACCACCTACAGCAGTCCAGACACCTAGACACTTCTGCTTTTAACCTTCCCTAGAATTTTGTAGGAGGGATAGTTAGACTTTTTTTATCTGTGTTTCTGTTTCAGACACTCATTCACATCACTGGGAAGAGGACCAAAGCAAGGACACAAACAGCCCAGAGAAGAAGCGCCCAGCCCTGGAGATGGCAGTCAGGACCAAGTGGGCGGGTGCGACCATCAACTGGAATGGGACAGACCCCTTCTTCTGAAGGGTCAAAAGGGATAGACTCCTCTTTTCAAGGAGCCCCAGCATCTCCCAGTTGCTGCTCACTCCCCCCAGCACTGTGGATTGGAGGAGCAAAGCTGCTTTCAGCAGTAAAACAGCCCTTGGCACCTTGAGTGAGATTGTTCAGCTGGGCATTGCCCCTCTGTAGTGGGAGAAGCAGTCACTAGATGCTCATTTCCAGACGGTGGGATGCAGATTCCTCTGCCTCCCACAACTGCTGGCAGGACAAGGAAGCAGGGCAGCAATTTGCCTTCCTCACAAGCAAGGCTGTGGGATAAAAGAAGCCAAGGTGTCTCTTCAGGGTGCAGTGGCACTAATACCAAGCATGTGCATCTGCTTTATTTAGTCCAGCATGTGCAAATAATTTGCTTGCACTGAGTACGGTTTCCTCCCAGCCCTCTGCACCTGCAGCTTCTGCAGCTGGGTTTCACTCTTGCTCCAGTGATGGCTCAAGTGTGGACTCGGCCAGGTCACATCCGGAGCTGCCCAGCGCCCACACAGCAGGGGAAGCAGAACCTGCCCATGGGGGCAAGGGAAGTCTCCTGAGATGTTGCTTTATGTGAATTTAGCCATTTCACTGACTCTGAGTGTGGCCCAGCTGTGGCAGCCAGGTGAGCATGGGCAGGGCACAGTGCCCTGTGCTCACACTAACCATTTCCACTTCCTTTGTGATAGGCAGCACCCCAAAAAAAGACCTGTGAGTCGGGCCAAAACATGGGTCACTAATGGCAATGTACCGAGACCAACAAAACATTCTGCAAGTGATCCAGCACCTGGGCTTGACAAACTGAACTAAAACCAGACAGAATTGGTCAGAACTAGCCCACTGCTTGGTGAGCTCAAGTGGGGTCTGCACTTGCCATTGCCTCCTTCTTCAACCACTGCTCTTCTCCGAGCTCAGAGCTCACTCATACGCAGAAGTGCAGCCCTGGGGGGAAGATCACAGACTCACAGAATCATTTAGATTGGAAAAGTCCTTTAAGAGCATCAAGTACAACTGATCCCCAGCACTACCGGGTCCCCGCTAACCCCTGTCCCTCGTCCCACATCTCCACAGCTTTGCAACCCCGCTGGACACCGGGACACTCCCACTGCCCTGGGCAGCCTGGGCCAGGCCTGAACAACCCTTGTGGGGTAGAAATTGTTCCTCAGAGCCAACCTCAACCTGCCCTGGTGCCACCTCAGGCCCGTTCTTTTCGTCCTGTCGCCTGTTCCTGGTGACAACCAGTGACGGGCGAACTAGGGATGGGAGAAGCGATGGGCGCGGCGATGGCAGACGGGGAGATGCCTCTCATGCCTCCCCCAGCCCTGACCGGTGCTCGGTACGAGCCGGCACTGCCCGGCCAGGCCCCGCCGGCACCGACACGAGCTGCCCGGTGGGGCCAGGGCAGCTCCGATCGCGGGACCGGGACAGCTCCGCGCCGCTGCCGTTGCGGGAGCCGTTCCCGCTGCCGTTCCCGGTGCCGGTGCCCGCGCAGGGCACGCCGGGAGCGGGACGGAGGCCGCGCGCAGCCGCCG
>JAOXOE010033667.1:0-10042 GCA_028565055.1 Phoeniculus purpureus
TTGGTCTAGGGGATCCTGCTGTGGCAGGGGGATTGGACTAGATGATCTTTTGAGGTCCCTTCCAATCCCTAATGTTCGGTGTTTCTGTGAATGAAAATGAATCAAATGAGCTGGAAAGCTGCCCAGGCTGTGCGAGATGTACTTATTCAATCTTTGATAACTTTGAAAGACAACAAAACAAATACAGAACAAACACTGTGATCATCAAAGAGCAAACTCCCAGAGAACCTCAACAGGAAAAAATAGATTAAAACCGTATTGAAATTTCAGAGTTTACAGATGAAGGGAAATCTTTCATCACAATGGACAAACCTGATTCTTCTGTTAGGGTTTTCTTGGTAATTTGAGAAAAAAACACATAGATGTGCTTCTTAAACAGGTAAAAGAAATATTGTGGGGAGATTATACAGAGTCATTAAATACCAGCAACCTCAGCAATTAGTAGTAAGAAAACTCTATAAACCTGCTCTTAGGATTATGGAATTATAATTTACTGGCTCAACGCATTCCTTTGTCTTTGTGTGCAGGGAGAAGCATTTGGCAAGGCTGAGTGATCAGTTTTGAATCAAGTAAATCTTTTTCAAATGTTTCAAGGATACAGAGGTGCAAAATGAGTTTTAAAAAGCAATGGCTTGCAGGCAGCCTCCATGTCAGTGATTAGACCATCCACGTGGTCTTGCCTTTATATAAGAGCACAGCAAGAAGATCTCATGTGCGCATCATTTGACTGTGAAAGTGATAAACACAGATATTTACTTGCAAGAAATTCCTGCTACAGTTTGAGTGACAGAAAGGAGAGAACTCTTCTATGGACAGCGTCTGCACCATGTGCTGTGTATGGGTCAAATCCCCTTTGGTACTACCTGCTGTCACTAATATCTGAAGGGATTTAGGATTATTTATGCTGTGTTCTTATAGTGCTAGCTCAAATGAGTAGTACTGTGAATGATACCTCACAGAGTCTGAGTGCCTTTCTTACTGCCTTGCTTAAGTGGCAGTGTCTCCTGGCAAAGAAGACAAGTGCCAGAAGGCACTAATGCCTACTTCACCTACAGGGTAAAGGGTACAAGAAGCCTGGTTCCTATGACAATAACAAATCTTATTTTCAGACAAAATCTTTAGAAATTTAGCATTTGTACTTTAAATTTTTCCTTTCAAATAAAAAAATTGAGCAAATGCAACAAGATGAAGTCCATTATGGAGCAGAGTCTTGTACATGCAGATCCAGATGGTATCTTTCAATTAGACAAGAAGAAATAACATCTGAAAGGGTTGTTAGGATATGAGTTTGGGGTTTTTTTTACTTCTATACCTCAAGCAGGTAAATGGAACTGACTTAATTCTAAATCTAGTCTGTGGACCAAGAAAAAATGAGAAGACTCATCCTAAAAGTATTTTTGTTCAGGAAGGACTTTATACTCTGAAACAGCAATGGGATGAAAAAGTCTTTTCCAGAATCTGAAGGTCACCCTGTGTTTGATGGGATCAGGAAATTAGTTCAATGATGAAAAGCTGTAGCATAGATGAAGATGGCTGGGGTATTCAGCAACATTTGCCATAGGGGTTTTCAACCTCTGAACCATTTAAAACCAGAGACAAAGAGCTGATATGATTGGAAGCAGATGACTTCATTTACTGATAGTGGAGCCTTTAGATATTAAATTAAAACCTGTAAGTTCTGGAACAGAAGAGTTAATTTTCTAGTCCTTCAGTTCTATCCTTTGTAAGCTAATGAGAATTAGATTTAGCAGTCCTCATGCTCAGGGACAGCTCTTTCTCTAGAAAAAAGACTGGAAGGGATACAGATGATTTGGTTAGTCAACTCTTTAGCCAAGTTTAACTCTTCCCAAACTGACAACTAGCTTCACATTTCTAAATCATCATCCTAGATAACACAGAATTTATAAAAATCAGACTATGTGTCAATACTACTGAATACCACAGCAACATGATCACACATTACCTGTTCAACAGGTTGCTCCTAAACACACTGATACTGTCTTGATGAGGCTACAACACAGCCCAAGGAGCATGGCCACAAGCAGAAAGCACAGCTCACTACTGGATTCCACATATTTTAAGGATAAGTTTCTATAACTCATGACACAACTCATGACCACAGAGACAAAGCAGATTACCTCAGACCAGAAATATCCAGAAAGAAATCCCATAATGAAAGGAAAACCCAACCAAATAGATTATCTGTTAAACTTACAGTCCACAAGGTAAAGTCAAGTGCAGGCCATTTGCAGAAAAGAAGAATCCCATTGAGAAAAAGAGTATGACTGTATATCCCTCTCAGGAGGCTTTTGCAAGCAGCCTGTCCTTTATACTGTGCTAATACATCAACAATTTCCCCCTGAAGCAAAACACCTGTCACAATTTAAAGCAAAACCCCTGATGCCATTGAATCCAGATTATCTCTTAAGGTTGCCTGACTCTGGGAAGGTGGCTAGGGAGTTTTCCTCCATGAGAATCTGGACATTGACAGCCTCTCTCTGGAAGAGGGTATAATCTATGTGTCAACCTGACTTCTTAGCACTGCAGACACATACAAGTGTGTGTAGTGACTGTGGATGTCCAGCCACCATAATACTGCGGGGCACTGTTCATCCTGTACAATGTTCTTGTACCGTGATGTGCCTCTGTGTGTCATGTTTCACAGAATCACAGAACATTAGGGATTGGAGGGGACCCGAAAAGATCATCCAGTCCAATCTCCCCACCACAGCAGGATCACCTAGATCAAGTCACACAGGAACACATCCAGGCGGGTTTTAAATGTCTCCAGAGAAAGAGACCCCACAATCTCCCTGGGCAGCCTGTTCCAATGCTCTGTCACCCTCACTGGGAAGAAGTTCCTTCTGATATTTATATGGAACGTCCTCTGTTCCAGCTCACAGCCATCGCCCCTTGTCCTATCATTGGATGCCACTGAGCAGAGCCTGGCTCCATCCTCCTGACATCCACCCTTCCCATATTTTTCAATATTAATGGGGTTACCCCACAGTCTCCTTTTCTCCAAGCTCAAGACACCCAGCTCCCTCAGCTTTTCCTCATCAGGGAGATGTTCCACTTCCTTCATCATCTTGGTGGCTCTGCACTGGACTCTCTCCAGCAGTTCTGTGTCCTTTTGGAACTGCGGCGCCCAGAACTGGATGCAGGATTCCAGATGTGGTCTCACCAGGGCAGAGTAGAGGGGGAGGAGAACCTCTCGCCATCTAGGCTTTTGTCAGAAAAGCTGCCTTGAACAGCTGTTGGCCTTGGAAAACCAGATGGTTTTATTCCAGCATGCCTTTGGAGCGAGTTCTGGCTTTGAACCAAGCCAACACCACCTCAATCTGGAAACATCTGTGATAACTGCTAACCAAGCTGAGTTGCTCAGTTTTACCACCGTAATTGAAAATGAGTTTGAAAAAAATATAGATATGCTGGTGCTAGTGTGAAACGTGGGGCTCAGCTACCTCGATCTATGTAAAGATATTTTTTAAATTTAAATTTGCTCAACCTGCAGTTGCTTAGAAATCTTTAGGTGAGGATCTGAAGTCAGGAAATAATTATCTGTCAAAAGCTAAACTCAAAAGGAGATAGGACTGGCCTCTGAAGCCTTCTCATGTGGTACTGACATGGGTGAAATGTGCCCTTTCAACATGTAAAATAAAAATGCCGATACCTTCCCAAACTTTATCTAGTGCTTTCCTTAAGAGGCAAAGGGAAAATGAAAAGGAATTTTTCAGATACATTAAAGACAGTCTTTTCTGTAGCTGAGCTTTATTGTTCTTGTAAAATAGCTGAGTCATTAAAAATGTCAACATTTCAGCTTTTGATTCTGTTTAGTTAGAGATAAAATTTTCAGAACCTCCAAAGCTCTCACGGGATGGAAAGCTCAAACTTCTAGACCCAGGTCTGATTTTGAAGATCTTTTGCATGGTTTTACTTTGAACAAATCTGTTCCAGGACTCCTAGTCCTGTTGCTTTGGAAATAAAGGTTAGAAGCATCAGAAAAACAAGGTCACTAGTGCTAGTGAAAGCTTGATTAGATGCAGGAGGTAGGATTTATCTGAGCAAAAAATAGACATCTCTATAGCATGGGACACTTCATCCTGAAATAGGCACTTAAAATAGGTCAGATAAAGTCTACCCTCAAAGTACCTGTCTTCTTTGACTGGCTATAAAAAGATGTCCTGTTTCAATCGAGGCAGCTACCCTTCAGACAAAGAGATGAAATGAATCCCACACGCAGAGACTAAAGAGCATAGAAACAGATGGTGGCATTTGCATTGTCACTAAGTGAGGACATCTGAAGTGTCTGAAATGCTGTTATTGAGCGTTCATGACTGGCAACACAGCAAGTGGGATGACAATGCTCCTGTTCACTGGGATGGACCAGAAAGTCTGGGAGACATCACAGAATCACAGATTAGGGATTGGAAGGGACCTTAAAGATCATCTGGTTCAAACTCCCCTGCACAGGCAGGTTACTTCACTACAGCAGGTTACCCAGGCCGCAGACAACCTGGCCTTCAACACTGCCAGGGACAGGGCAGCCACAGCTGCCTTGGGCAACCTGTTCCAGCATCTCAGCACCCTCACAGTGAAGAATTTGTTCCTCATGTCCAACCTCAATCTCCTCTCTTCAAGTCTGGAACCTTTTCACCTTATCCTCTCGCTACTACCTGTGTCAAAAGCCCTTCCCCAGCTTCCTTGTAGCCTCCTTCAGAGATTGGAAAGCTGCTAGAAGGTCACCTGGGAGCCTCCTGTTCTCCGGGCTGAACAACCCCAACTTGCTCAACCTGTCCTGATAGGAGAGGTGCTCCAGCCCTCTGGATCATTTGAGTTGCTCTTCTCTGGACCCACTGCAGGAGATCTGTGTCCTTCTGATTCTGGGGACTCCAGAACAGGACAAAGGACTCCAGGTGGGCTCTCATCAGTGCAGAGTAGAGGGGGAGAATCACCCCCCTCAACAGACCGTCACTGCTTCTTTTGATGCAGTCCAGGACACGGTTGGCTTTCTGGGCTGCAAGTGCACACTGACGGTTCCTGTTCAACTTCTGCTCCCCCACCACCCCCAAGTCCTTCTCCTCAGGGCTGTTCTCAATCCTTTCTCCTTCCAATCTGTATCCGTGCATGGGATTGCCTTGACCCAGCTGTAGACCTTTGCCATTGCTCTTGCCCTTGCTGAACTCCATGCAGTTTGCACAGCCCACATCTCGAGCCTGGCAAGAACTCTCTGGATGGCCTCCCCTCCCTCCTGTGTGTTGACTTCACCACACAGTTTGGTGTTGTGGGCAAATTGCCTGAGGGGGAACTCAATTCCACTGTCTGTGTTGCCGACAAAGATATTAAACAGCACTGGTCCCAGTACCGACCCTCTAGCACACATCACACCTCTCCATTGGGATACATGCAGAACACACTTTAAAAACAGGTTCTGTTGCTCTGTTTCAGTACCCACAGTTCAGGAGAATTTGTCACAATTTTGTCCCTACTATTCAACACCCTCACTGTAGATTATTTTCTCCATGCACAGTTTCCTCGAGACTAGCACAACGTTGTTTTTCTTTGCAATGGAGTGCACAGAGCATAAATAGAGAGTTCAAAATATAGCTAAAAATAATTTGTAGGACAACAGCGTCTAATTAGGTTGGATGTGGAAGTCTGGCGACTAACTGCTGTCAATTGTGGCACTGGAAGAACTTTAAATTAGTAAGAAATGTAATTTAAATGGCAACATCAGGATGATGAAACTAGTTGGTGTAACTGAAGGAAAATAAGAACTAATTAATTATATTGTGGACAGTGCAGAAAGTTCTGCTTTAACTTCATATTATGTAAGTTAATTCTCACCATGGTTGTTGTGTTTTGCTTTTGAAACAAGACTAATTAGCCTGTGTAGATGTCTGTGTTTAGGGAAAAATGCATATTCTTTGTGGTCCTTTTGTTTTCCAGCATAAGGGGTTTTTGTAAAGCTAATCCTTTCCAGAGCCAGTCACATACTGAGTAATGGTGTGCATCTACACAGGCGTTTTGAGATCTGCCCTGAGATTTCTAATCTGCACTGGTGAGCCACATCTGGAATCTTGTGTTCAGTTCCCAAAAGAGGGAGAATCTGTTCACCCTCAGTTCAAGAAGGACCTGGAACTGCTTGAGAGACTCCATCTGGCTGCATATTAAATCTAAAATATTTGTTCTCCTCCCCCTCTACTCTGTGCTGGTGAGACCACATCTAGAATGTTGTGTCCAATCCTGGGCCCCTCAGTTCCAGAAGGACACAGAACTGCTTCAGAGAGGCCAGCACAGACCACCAAGATGACGAAGAGAGTGGAGCATATCCCTGCTGAGGAAAGGCTGAGGGAGCTGAGTCTCTTAAGCTTGGAAAAAAGGAGACTTAGGGGTGACATCATTAATGTTTATAAATATGTGAAGGGTGGGTGTCAGGAGGACAGAGCCAGGCTCTGCTCAGTGTCATCCAATGATAGGACAAGGGGCAATGGGTGTGAGCTGGAACAGAGGAGGTTCTACACAAATATGAGAAGGAACTTTGTCCTAGTGGGGGTGACAGAGCACTGGAAGGGGCTGCCTAGGGAGGCTGTGGAGCCTCCTTCTCTGGAGAAAGACATAACCACCTGGTTATGCCCTCATAAAAGACTATCAGGTTGGTCAAGCATGATTTCCTTTTGGTGAAGCCATGTTGACTGTCCCTAATAACCCTCTTGTCCTTCATGTGCCTACAGACAGTGTCAAGAACAAAATGTTCCATCACCTTTCCCGGAAGGGAGGTGAGGCTGACCTGTCTGTACTGACTTTCTTTCCTAGATGTAGGGAAGTCACTGACAGTGTTGAAATCACAGATGCAGAATGTAGTGGCATCTTTACAGAGTCACACAGTAAACAAACACAGAATCAAGGTTAATACAGATTATTGAAAGTCAAGGTAATGTTAGCAGGTGTTGAGAGTATCCTTATCAGACATGAGCAGAAGCTAAGCAACCTCTCCTATTTATGACAGCCACTATTGATAAACTGAATAGATCAAGCTCTTCCATCCTTCTGATTTTTGCTGAGAAACTTTTGAACTGCTCCCTCAAAATCATGAGGTCTGTGCGATTTCAGACAGGTGAAGGGTTTTTAAAAACATCAACATTTCAGTGATAACAATAGACCATCTCCTGTGCTACAAAATTAAACCAAAAGATTAAAAGGAGGTACTTCTTCATATTTTATCTTTTGCACAGTCTCAACTACCTGGCTTTTTCATCTCACTTTTCAAGCTTGACCAGCTTTCACAGGGAGCAAAAGGAGCTGCTTGAGTGCTTTACTTTGTTTTGGCTTGCAGGGTTGGACCGCGAGATCCTAATGACATCCAAAGTGAGCTAAAGACAGCAAGTCTTTCTAACATTTTCAGGGAGCACCAGATCAAGTGCTAAATTGTGACAGCTAGTGAAGATGATACGTTCAGATCTGATGCTGCAGGTTTCAAGAAAAGTTTCAAAACACCATTTTCTGTCCCTCTACTTTGCCCTGTGAGACCACGTCTGGAATTCTGGGCCACTGTGTTCCAGAAGGACACAGAACTGCTGGAGAGAGTCCAGCGCAGAGCCACCAAGATGACAGAGTGGAGCATCTCCCTGATGAAGAAAGGCTGAGGGAGCTTGGTCTCTTGAGCTGGGAAAAAAGGAGACTGACGGTTGACCCCATTAATGTTGATACATATGTGAAGGGTGGGTGTAAGAAGGATGGAGCCAGGCTCTGCTGAGTGGCATCCAATGATAGGACAAGGGGCACCGGGTGTCAGCTGGAACAGAGGAGGTTCCACATCAGTGTGAGAAGGACCTTGTTCCCAGTGAGGGTGACAGAGCACTGGCAGAGGCTGCCCAGGGGGGTTGTGGAGGCTCCTTCTTTGGAGATGTTGAAAACCCACCTGGCCATGTTCCTGTGCGACTTGATCTAGGGGATGCTGATGCGGCAGGGGGAGTGGAACAGATCATCTTTCGAGGTCCCTTCCAATCCCTAATGTTCTGTGATTCTGTGATAAGCTTTCATTGGGATCAATAGCAATGAGGTTTTTCTGCTTATGTATATTCAACCCTTTTAATGGGTTACTTTATTGGTTTTGCTTAAGTGGAAGCTGATCCTGTGCTCCAGAAGCTGAAATAGATACTAAGAGGGTTGGTTTTGTGCTCCTGGGAGGGTAAACGCAACAGGGAAAGTAATTTGTACCAGTGATCCCAAGAGTCAGACAAACACCAGAGGCTGTCTGAATTCCGCCTGATAATTTAAAAGTTAGATACCACACATAGTCAGATCTGTAACAAATCCATAAGTATTTCTTAAATGAAGCAGTTTAGAACAAGTGAAATAGAGAAGTGGAAAAACAAACTAGAATTCCTGCAACATAGGTTTCTCCTATTTTTAAATAGCTTCTCTGTTATATCTGCAAAGGGAAAAGGACAGGACACAGCCTCATGGTTCTGCTGCAGTCAGCAACATCTAAAAGAAGAAGAAAGAAGTTTGGCTAAAAAATCGCACTTGTTATTTTTATACCGCAGCATGCACGGCGGTGTGTTTCATTTGACTTTCCATTGCAGCTGTTGCAATTGGTCCTTGTGAATCCTACAGGCAGGTATAAAAATATTTGACTTAAGTTTGCAGGTTCCTCTTGCACCGAGGAAAAATCCAGCAGAGCTTACTGATTTTTGTTTTACAGAATCACGGAATTATTAAGGATGGAAATGACCTCTCAGAGCATTCAGCCCATGACCTAACACCACTACAACCTAGACCAGGACACTAAGGGTCACAGCGAGTCTGTCATTAAACATCTCCAGGGATGGGGACTCCACCACCTCCCTGGGCAGTCCGTTTCAGTGTTTGATCACCCTTTCCATGAGGAAGGCCCTCTTATCCTAGCACTAGTTGCTTGGGAGAAGGCACTGGTTAGACTCTTGGAGAAGAGTCCAATCCCCACCTGACTACAACCTCCTTTCAGGCAGTTATAGAGAGCAATAAGGCCCACCCTGACTCTTCTCTTCTCCAGGCTAAACACCCCCAGCTCCCTCAGCCTCTCCTCATCAGCCTTTCCCTCCAGTCCCTTCCAGGGTCATTCCAGGGTCTGATCCCTCTTTCCATGAGGAAGGGCTTCCTAACATCCAAACTAACACTCTCCTGGCAGCTTCAGGCTGCCTATCTCGTCCTATCACTAGTTGCCTGGGAGAAGATCCTGACCCCAGCCTGACTACAACAACCCTTCAGGGAGCTGGAGACAGGGAAAAGGTCCCCCCTGAGGCTCCTCCAGGCTAAACGCCCCCAGCTCCCTCAGCCTCTCCTCATCAGACTTTCCCTCCAGTCCCTTCCCCAGCCTTGTTACTCCTCTGGATCTGCTCCAGCCCCTCAATCTCTTTCTCAAAGTGAGGGGCCGAGCACTGCCCCCAGTACTCAAGGGGAGGCCTCCCCAGTGCTCAGTACAGGGGGAGAATTACGTCCCTAATCCTGCTGGCCACACCACTGCTGATCCAAGCCAGGATGACATTGGCCTTTCCTGCCACCTGGAACAAGGTCCTCCCTGATTCTTCTCTTCTCCAGGCTAAACAAGAATAAGGTGCAAAACCTCACCTGCAGATTTTCAATGAAGAAAGGCTTTACAAAGCACCTGCTAGTTGTCATGGAATCACACAATATCTTTCTAAATAGCATATCCCTGATGGGAACAAGCAGCTATGATAATAAATCGCATACGAGTTAGAAAAATCTATAGTGCCATTGGTGAAAATCATATGACCTACTCTTTTAGGAGCAGATGTTATTCAGACTCAGACAAAAGCATGTAAGTCTTTGCTCGTTCCCTTATAAAGAAAAGGAAGAGGTACTTGAAGTACAATTTTCTTCTTCTTTTTTTCACAGTAAAAATAAAAACAGTGTTCCAGTGTGGTGTTGTTGAGTCTCTAATACAATCATAGAATGGCCAAGGTTGGAAGGGACCTTAAAGATCATCCAATTCCAACCCCCTGCTCAGGTGGGGACACCGTCACCAGAGCAGGTTACT
>JAOXOE010033668.1:0-10042 GCA_028565055.1 Phoeniculus purpureus
CTGGCTGCCTGAGAGAAGAGAGCAACCTCATCCTGGCCACAACCACCCCTCAGGTAGTTGTAGACAGCAATAAGGTCCCCCCTGAGTCTCCATCCATGAAGATATTAAAGGTAATCTCACAAAGCATCATGTGCAAACCTCATTTGCTAATGGGTACAGAGAAGGCACCATGATGCATCAGAAATTTTGTTGGTCCTTTGGATCTTACCCAAGCTTCATAATCAGAAACTTTTTAAGAACCAAGATGAGTCTTTTCATGAGTCAAGCAGATGCCAGATGAGACCATCAGGTGAGGATGCAGACCTGAAACTTGGAAAGAGGTCAAACCCCTGAAAATTTGTGAATTAATGAAACATGAATAGAAGCTAAGGAAGGATAGAGTTACTTTACTACTCATAGCATATCTCCAACATGGATAAATTCACCTTCAGTTTCCCTTGCACAGCAGCTTTTTATGAGCTACAGTTATGCAGAGTAACTGGCAAAGTATTGACGAGAAGAAGGCATTGGAAGCCACTGAAGCAAAACTCCTATGAACCTCAGAATTCCCAGGAAATTTGGCAAACATAACTCAAAATAATTTGTTAAATAAAGAACAGGTGATAGTCCAAGCCAAACAGTTTTCCAGAAGACATGACCAATGAGATCATTTAGAAGAGAGGACATAACAGGAATGCACTTGCAGGCAGTGTATTGGTGTTTGTAGCTTGTATCTGTCTGATTTACCAGGATTATACTTTTCATACTGCCAACTCCTCAATATTCTGATCCTGGTGCAGAAAAACGTGGTAGTAAACATGTAAAGACAGATGAAAGTGCTTTCCTGGATGAAGGCTTGAATCCTTAAAACCTTGCAGAATTCTACCCCAGCCAGTTTCCTAAGGTGTCACTGCAGACATGTTTCTGTGAAATAAATGTGTTCTTCACATGCTCTTTGGAGGTAAACTTTACTCTTTCAGGTAAACTTAAATGAGCACTGCATTTCACAGAATCACAGAATCACAGACTTTTAGGAGCTGGAGAGGACCTCAAAAGATCAACCTCCTTACCAGAGCAGGTTCTCGTAGAACAGACCCTACAGGAACATGTCTAGGCAGGTTTGGAATATCTCTAGAGACAGAGAATTCACAACCACTCTGGGCAGCCTGTTCCAGTGCTCTGATTCCTTCACAGAAAAAAACTTTATCTTACATTCAAACTGAATTTCCTGTCTTCCAATTTATGTCCATTGCCCCTTGTCCTACAGCGGGGCACCACTGAGAAGAGTCTGATCCCATCACCACAGAATCACAGAATCATAGAATAGTTTAGGTTGGAAGAGACCTCAGGGATCTGCCATAGCCAGGGACACGTCTCACCAGGCCAGATTGGCCAGAGCCCCATCGAACCTGGCCTTGAACACTTCCAGGGAGGGGGCATCCTCAACTTCCATGAGTAGTCTGTTCCAATGTCCCACCACTCTCACAGTGAGGAATTTCTTCCTAAGATCTAATCTAAATCTCCCCTTTTTTAAGCTTTAAATCATTCCCTTTTGTCCCATTGATAGAATCCCTTGTAAAGAGCCCCTCTACACCTATTATCCTGATACTTGCCCTTTAGCTACTGTATGTGATTTATCTGGGGTGGAGATGATTGTCTCCATTGTCTCTCACAGTGCTGTTTCTGATGGTAGCTGGAGGGGTGTTGATAACCCACCAGTGTTTTAGCTACTGGTGAGCACTGCTTGTACAGCAACAAAGCTGTTTTTCCCAACAGTGGAAGGCTTAGGGATGGGCCAGTTCAGCTAACCCAAACTGACCAAAGGGATATTCCAGACCATATGATGTCACCTCAGATATAAAAACAAGGGAAGGAAAGAAGGTGGGTGTGTTTGTTCATGGCATTTTATCCTCCGAAGCAACAACTATGTGTATCAGGCTAAATATCATCTGCTGATGGGAAGCAGAGAATAAACTAATCTTTACTATTTGCCTTTGTTTTTGCACATGGCTTTTGGTTTTCTGTTTTATTAAACTATTATTGCCTTTACCCACTAGCTTCTCATAATTTTCTCTCCCCTATCCATCCAAGAAGGGAGAGTGATAGAGTAACCTTAGTGGGTACCTGACCCCTATCCATGATCAAACAGATCCACAGATATTGCCACAGATACTTGTAAGCATTGATTTGATCTCCCCTCAGTCTCCTCATCTTCAGGCTACACAGCCCCAGCTTTCTCAACCTCATCTCATAAGGAAGATGTTTCAGCTCTCTGATCATCTGTGGCTCTGCACTGGACTGTCTCTAGTAGCTCCCTGTACTTTTTGAACTGGGAAGCCAGAACTAGAAGCAGTATTCTAGATGCAACCTAAGCAGGGCAAAGGAGAGGGAGAAGACAACCTCCCTCCACCTCACATTTTTCTTAAAGGAACCCAAGGGACCATTTGTCTTGTTGGCCACAAGGATACGTTATTGACTCATGGGCAGCCTGTATTCCACTAGCACTCCTAGATCACTTTCCCAGAGCTGCTCTTGAGCATATTCAAAATATGTACAATTTATGTTTGAACATCATTTGACTACTACCACTGAATCCTTTTATCACTGATTTATCGAGGAGCTCAGAACATTGCATATGCAGATAACAATTGCAGAAAACAAATGTTTTAATTTTAAAATCTAAATATATATTGCATTCGTTTTAATCACCTCTGCTGCTTGTCTACTATAGGGAGATTAAAAGAGATAGATAGTGCTTTGGGGGGCCATATCAGAATTGATTTTACAGATCTCATCAGATGTGTACATCTTAGATATTTTACAGATCATTTTGCAGATGTTGGAGTGAGGACAGAGAAGGGCAATAAAGTTGGTTAAGAGATTGGAGAAAAGGTCTTCTGAGGATAGGCTGAGAGAGTTTAGCCTGAAGAAGAGGAGGCTGTAAGGAGACCTTATTGCCCTTTACAGCTACCTGAAAGGAGGTGGTAGAGAGGCTGGTGTTGGCCTCTTCTCCAGAGTAACTGTGGACAAGACAAGAGGAAATGGCCTCAAGTTGCAGCAGGGGAAGTTCAGATTGGAAAAATATTCTTCAGTAGAAGTGTAGTTAAAAACAGGCTGCCCAGGGAACTTGTAGAGTCCCCATCCCTGGAGGCGTTCAAACGTATAGATGTGGCACTTTGGGACAGGGTTTAGTGCTCGTGGAGGTGTTGGGTTGAAGAATGGACTTAATGATCTTTGAGGTCCTTTCCAACCTTGATGATTCTGTGATACTGCAATCTAATATTTTTCCTTTTTTTTTTCCTTTCTTCCTTATCAAATTGTAGAATTAAAGCTGCAAACAATGTTACCTTCTAGTGTTTTCCAAAAGCCTTCACATATCCAGAACTTTTTCAAAGCCACCATGTGAGCTAACATTTTTGGGTTTTATCCAAAACCTGATTTTATTTCAAAGCTTAAAATATAATCTACTTTTTGAAATCTGTAAGGCTAAAATTATCCCCATTGCTTTTAAAATCAACCCTATACAGGGGCTGTTTTCACACACATAATACCTCAATATGACTAAGTAGTAAATTTTATAACTCATTGTAAAAATAATTGCCATTAAGAACCATAGCCAGAGTAAAAGATATTCAACATCAAGTGGTTAAAGTGTACAAAGTGAGTATAAAAATGTTTAAATGTGGTGGGATTTTAACAGCAAATAATTTGGAATAGCTTAATTTAATTTCTGAGAAAGTCTGTCTTTCCAGAGACAGTGGTGGCATGTGGTGAGAGGACAGATACATTGTCCTTACCCATGCAAAATAGAGGTATCTTAGCTTTACAACCTTTTGATATCAAGGAGGCAGAGTTGTAGATTTGTATCATAACAATCAGTTGCAGAGACAAAGATTTTCATGCTGCTCACTCTTGACTCATAAGTACAGTGTTCAGCATTAGTTATGCTGGACTTAGAAGTTAAGGATTTGGTCATAAATATTTTGGCCATAAAGATTTTAATCTCATGTCCTGCATTATAGGTCTATTAAGGTTTTAAGCAATTTTAAGTTTCTGAAGAGGTTTAGTGAGATTTTTTTTAACATCTCCTTTAGAAACCAAGGAAATGATATCTTAAAAAACCACTATTAATATGACAGTAATTGTCCTTGCTCCAAAGAACTTACATATCTTTCAATACAACGCAGTCTTGGATACTATTTAGTTATTTTGGACCAGTAAGAAAGTGCCTATATTTTTCATTGTATTCTAACCTTCTTCAAGTATTCTACTCTACCTAATCCTTACCTTCCAAGAAAATACTGACTCATTTACTCTATTACATACAAAATAGTAATACTCAAACAGATTTGAATTTGTAGCCCTCACTGGCTGGAGGAGCAAAATGCATCAATTCAGTTACGTGTACAGAAGCCAGAAGGTGTCTTTTCAGTCTTCATATTCCACTACTGAGACAGTTCTTGTCGGTGCAGCTATTATTACACAGATCATATACCTCAGCTTTTTTTCCAAGCCCTTTTCCAACATGAACAACCGAAGTTACTGGCACTTACATTCTCTACTCTTCCTTTCCTTTTACTGCATAACTGAGAACTACTACCAGCTTTCTTGTTTATGTTCTTATGTGAGTGTGGCCTCTAACTTTCAAAGCATATATTCAGGCTATCTTCACTTCATGCAAAAGATTGCCCTGCATTTGTCATCTCTGAAAGTTTGAACATAACTCATCTTTCTGAATCCCTGCACCGGTTTTCTGTCTGAAGTAATATCAGACAGCTCATCACTGTGTTAGAAATGCTGTAGGGTTCCAGCCCTATGAAGACGATATGCATAGTTCACTTGCACATCATCTTCAGTTCTGCCTCTTGTGCACAGTAACTATAAAGCCTTTTTCACAGAATCATAGAACATTATGGGCTCATAGCTGAAGTCATTCAGTAACTCTAAGAGCTATCACTGATTCATCTGAGAAGGTCAAACTGAGTGTAATTTTAAATATCTGTCAATTAGTTGATGGCATTCTTCATTAACTGATATTTGTGTGCTTGTTTGCCTCTGGTGTGGTACCTCTTTGGGCAATAACTTTGCTATTGCTTTCCAAATAATGACTGATATTACAAATATGAATGAACTAATAATCTGTGTATAGAAAGTTATAATTGATTTTTTGGGGGTTGGTTGGTTAGTTTTCCACACACAGAGGGATTACGAATGCCTAACGTCTGAAAGAATGGTTCTTAGGTCAGTAAAAGTGAGTCTGGAGTTGTTTTTCAGGACAGCAGTAAGATGATTGAAGACTACTTGAAAAACTGTTCCCCATAATCTGTGTCAGTATCTGCTGTACACCTGATTGAAGCCTTTCCAGTGTTTTTCTGCAGTGTTTTGTGTTTTCATCAGTTTTAGGAGAGGGAAAAGCAGACTGTATCTTATACCACCCTTTCATGGGACAAACATGAAATGGCCATTATCTGACCATTATGAGTACAATTCACTCTGGTTTGGTGACAAACTTTCTCCAGTTTTATCAAAACATGCATGGATCAGTGGGTCCCAGAAGTGCATTATCACTTAATAATATATTAATACATTATTTAGTTTAGTGGGGCTTTCTAGCTTTATCTCCTAATACTGCTCTTTATTGTTTTCTTTTGCACTCTTTCGCGGTCTATCACTTTCTCTCTCTTGAAGAATAATGTAAGAGAATTAGTTGGAAGTGGAATTCAGTAGATAATCCTCAATCTGTCGCAGCAGGCAGATTTCAGGTTAGAACTGGAGATATCTTACTACTGATTAACAAAGCTTCGTGTGACCTGGACAGCTATTCGTTCTACATTATCGAAGGAAAACATTTGTTTTCTCATATCACCCACTGTTTTCCAGGGAATGCTGTTGAAATGCTATTTTGGATATGCAAGAGCTTCTCTTTAGGTAAGATGATGAATAGCTCAGAATAAAGCTTGTCTTTCGTCTCAAGGGTTCACTACATCTTGCAACTGAAGTGCAAGATGACATGAATATAAAAAATGCAATTTCATACGTGATTACCGGCATCATTTGGAAAGAGCCATGCAAGCATAAAAAGTAGATATCTTTTTTTGTTTCATTCTTTTCAAATGCTCATTATTATCCTTAATTTCCTTTAAATAGGTTTTTTCCCCCTAATATATTCATGTTGTATTTCTGGCAATACTCTGAAGACGTTGACTTAGAATTTGTAAAAATGCTGTTTCTCTAATGTTTTACCGGCTGTCCACAAACAGATGAAAGGCTTCTCTTGTCAGAGTAATATTTGCTTGCATATACAATGGCCAGATTTCACAGCTAGGCCTGTGCATGTTGTACTTCACTGAGCAGTTGTGAAAATGTCCTTACACTATGTCAAAAAATAGAACTGCTCCTGTAGATGAGAAAATTCTGACTTGCACATTAGTGATTTTCTTAATGAAAATTGTTGCACTGAGATGCTTAAGTTCTGACGTTCTATTACCTGCTGCCACTTTGCAGTAACAGGGATGATTATTCTGTGTCACATCAGCTATACACTGTACTAAACACTGTTCATCTGGCAGGTGCCAATAGCAGAGGCTAAGAGCACAACATGAGGTTAAAATCTCCCTGCTTCCAGAAACGCACAGTAGAGATTTCCTGTGATGAACTGTTACCACTGAGCTTAATAGACTTTTAATTATTTTTCTTCCTTTTGAAACTATATGAATCTTTGGGCTCTGCATTACCTCAGTGATAAGTTTTTAGGCAGCCAACGATAATTTCATTGGGTTCTTGGTGCCCTTTATAAAAGAGAGAACAAGTAATGCTTCTGTAGCCAACTTTTTATGTATTGCTTAGGATATCACATAAAAAACCATACAGCTAAGGTAGTAATTTACTTGGGAAGGTGTTTGCTATATTTCTCTTCTGGTTATGCAGTCACTTGTGCATTAAAGCCTCCTTTTTTTGACAGTAGTCGTGTTAAAAATATTACTCAGTTATATAAATAAAGGGATATCATGTGTCAGACTGAATACCCAAAGACTCATGTATTAATTTCCTGTCGCAACCATACGAATACCCAAGAATCATTCTAGATTTAATCCTCACTGTTCTCTTGGCTGCTTTCTTCAACCAACTATCTTCATCCCTCTTTTACCTCAGTTTGTCTCAGCCAGTTGGCAGGTGCTTGGACTTGTGAAAATATGTACCCACTACCTCCCTCTTCCCACTCTTTTATCATATGGATGAAAAAGAAAGATTTTTGTAAATTTCTCACATTGGAGGAGATGGTTGCACGTTCCAATGTAAATGAATTTCTAACCACTTCAGATGTAGTGAGAAAGTTTAAAAGCAAATAATATTTATTGCCTTATGTCCAAAGATAGAAATTATATGCTCTTTTCTCTGCCTTCTGGCTCAGTGCAAAGCTGAATTTCATAATTGAAAGAATCAAAGAAGCAGGTTACATCTGGACATCATAAACAGAAAACTGGGCCCAATTCAAATAACTGCAGAACAACTTCTCACTGCCCTAGAACTCTTCTGAGCCAGGAGCCCGCCTAAACAAAATGCCTGCAAAGGCAATGCACCTTATGGTTGTACACCCCTTGTGGATTCAGACTGTCATAGTATGCCAGTTAGCATCACAGCAGATTGGGCCATAACCCAAAATCAAAACAAATCATGCAACGAATGCTGAGCCAAAGTCACCAGAAGTCACACACCCTATTTAGTCTGAAGTCCAAAAAAATCCATACATTCAAGAATGGACACTTTATGCTGTTCCTTCCTCATCTCTCCTTTTTCTAAAAGAGCTCTTCACCTTGCTTTTGTGCTTTGGATATACTCACTGGGAGCAATTGCAGTCCCTAAGTTCAGTAGTGCTCAGAGAGTTTGTTTTTAGTCTTGTTCTACAAAATAGGCTTTTCCTTACCTAATAATAATTTTAGTTCCTGACTGTGTTGATAGACTTCTTCTCTTGCAATTTATGGTTCTTACTTGGTACATTCTGCAACATTGTTATTCATGGTGTAATTAATGTATTTTGTTCTAAGTAAACAGCTTGTACCTTTGAGCCCACTCAAAGAGAAGAATACCTGTACTTCCAGTGAAGTTATCTGGATGTCTATTTGTACTATCTGTTGCCATATCTTTTATAAAAAGAGTTAAACAAACACGTGTCTTTTGCTTTTACTGCCACAAAGTCTCCCTAGTCCTTGTTCAAATTTCAATCCACAGAAAACAAGCTCTGTTCTTGAAAGGAGAAACTCCTTTATGCCCATGGAGTCAGGACAAGACCTATGTGCCACTTAAGATCACTTTGCATTACAGCCTGTGGGCTGAAGTGTAAAATTTAAGTTGATCTTTTATGCAGAATAGAAAAGATGGAATGAAGTAAAGAAGTCTTTTGAGATGCTGTAAATCAGATAGCTGGAATGTAGGTTGAGAGCTTTCTGCAAAAAAAGTAAAAGCATTATGCAGTGTAAGAAACACTCCTTGAAGATGCTTACTGAGTTATAATTTGGGTGTTCCCCAGCTCCTACTGAAGAGAATGCAACTACCTGCAAGAGTCTGTGCTACCTAAGTCCTGAGTTTTCCCTCAACAACAGGCTACCTTCAGTGGGTCAGTGATTACTGAAAAGATAAAGCCAGGCAACATCATGTGAGGATCAGCCTATAACTGCTACAGTTTTCACTGTTATGATAGGGTGAAAAAGGACAATCAAACACTACCTTTTGTGTAAAAGTAAAACACTAGCTAGACTATGAAGCATGAAAATTTAAAAATCCTTCAGGTTCTAACATCCCTATGTCACACTTTTTTCACATGTGTATTTCCTTAGTGGAGTTCATTTGAAGCAGCCCCCAGCTGGCACTGGATTCTTTACTGCACTTCTCACATCTCTTCTTCTGTTGAAGGCTCTGAGTGGGGCTGCAAGTACAACAGTTTGTAAAGCAGCAGGTACAGATGAAGCTGAGAAACGCATTGCACTGTAGTTATTTTTGAATGTTCTTTAAAAAAAAAAAATCAAATTATCACCCTGATAGAATCTTTGTGTCTAGGACCATATAGACCTTCTGTAGATGGAGTGGCTGAGCATAACACAGTATAGAGTACACAGGTTACTGAGCAAGCTTTGAATAAGCTAGTGCATCTCCACATTGTTGGACAGTGCCCATCAGAGGTATTGACCTTCACACCGCCTCTGCTTTGCGCAAAGCTTGAGTGTATCTCTGCCAGGTAATGTACTGACCAGCACAAGATGTACTCGAAGCACGTGTGAGAGGCAGAATATATAAGAAGCTGAGCATGTGTATCTATAACTGCTCACCAGTGTCTGATGTTTCATTGAATCCTTTAATAATCTATGCTTTCTATTCACAACTGAGTTCTTTGTTAGAGAAAGGGGAGGGTCTTTACTTAAGTATTTTAGAATTTAATTGTACTGGAATTGTAATTTGTAAAGAATTACTATTGACCAGATATTTGCGTATTTTCCCTTCATCTGTTCATTCTGATATGAATCTTCTTTCCTTTCAAATTTTCTGTGCAAGTTACAGAATTCTTGACATATGCCAGCAGAGTAAGTGTAGCATAAGGAGGAAAAC
The DNA here is from genome assembly GCA_028565055.1 of Phoeniculus purpureus. Lineage (NCBI taxonomy): Eukaryota > Metazoa > Chordata > Aves > Bucerotiformes > Phoeniculidae > Phoeniculus > Phoeniculus purpureus. The sequence continues at coordinate 9,580 of JAOXOE010033668.1, forward strand.
AACACCACCACAATCCAAGTCAGCAAGGTATTTTTTTCAGATCAGCACTAATCAAGGGCAGTTTAAATTCAAGACCCAAAAGACATGATTTCGATGGACACAAAGATGGTCATATTAATTGTACGGGAAATCCTAAATTTATGTATATATGTTAATATATAATGTGTATATATTTATTTCCTAAGCAAATCTTGCTGTAGTTAGTTTCTACAGGTTTTTATTGAAGAGTTTCACTTGTCACACTTCCAAGGATTCAAACTTTCTTAAAGACATCCTAGCTTCACTTTGTATATTCTTTAGAGTACTCTCAAAAGCACAAATTTCAGCATTCAGTCTATGGTTAGATGCTAAAGCAGAAGTTAGTTAAAGGGCTTAATCCATATCTCCAAGTGTAAACATGCAGGTAGGGAAACAGTGTCCGTAATCCTTTTTGCCCCACCAGGTTGTTACCAATGAGATAGTG
>JAOXOE010033669.1:0-10041 GCA_028565055.1 Phoeniculus purpureus
GCAGCCCCTGCCAGGGCTCTGTCACCCTCACTGGGAAGAAGGTCCTTCTCAGATTGATGTGGAACCTCCTCTGTTCCGGCTGACACCCACTGCACTTTGTCCTATCATTAGATGACACTGAGCAGAGCCTGGCTCCATCCTCCTGACACCCACCCTTCCCGTATTTATCAATATTCATGGAGTCGCCAATCAGTCTCCTTTTCTCCAAACTAAAGAGACCCAGCTCCCTCAGCCTTTCCTCAAAAGGGAGTTGCTCCACTTCCTTCATCATCCTCGTTGCTCTGTGCTGGACTCCCTCCAGCAGCTCCATGTCCTTCTTGAACTGAGGGCCCCAGAACTGAACACAAGTGACTCTGTATTCAAATCAGAGACACTTTAGATCACCTTTGCCATCTGTCCTTGCATGATTTTAGAGCCTCGAGAGATTTTAGAGCCTGATGAGGAGAGATGGAGAGAGGTGGGGCTGTTTAGTTTGAGGAAGAGGAGTCTGAGGGGAGACCTCATCGCTCTCTACGGCTATCTGGAAGGACACTGTAGAGATGTTGGTGCTGGTCTCATTCATCTCACAGGTCAGTAGCAACAGAAGCAGAGAGAAGGGCTTCAAGCTTCAACAGGGGAGGGTTAGACTGGCCATCAGGAAGAAATTCTTTCTGGAGAGAGTGGTCAGGCAGTGGAACTGGCTGCCCAGGGTGGGGGTTGAGTCTCCATCCCTGGATGAGTGGCTCAGATGTAGTGTTGGGGGATCTGGTTTAGATGTGAACTTGTAGAGTAGGGTTGGTGGTTGGACTTGCTGATCCCAAGGGTCTTTTCCAACCTGAATGATTCTGTGATTCTATGATTCTGTGAGTCTGCGGTTCTGTGACGGCTGAGGCAGTGAATAGTTGGGCCTCTATAGTCTGAATGATTTTTTTCTGGTGGAATTGGGAAAATTCTTATGGAACTTGACTCTTTGGAGAAATAGTAAAAAAGGTTTGGACACCTGCTTTGGGAATAAATTAATCTTGAATCACAACTTGGGACAGAGTATCTTCTGAGAACACTCTGCACTGTAGCCAGAGATATTTTACTTGGTTTTGTGATGATAAGGTCATTGTCTGCAAGAGTAAAACAGTAACACTGTGGTGTGGGAGAATTAAATTCTCATCCCACCCCGGCACACTATGCAGCATCACAGAATCACTGAGGCTGGAAAAGACCTCTAAGGTCATCCAACCCAGGATCTAACATCTCCAAGGTACTAAGGGCCACAGCCAGGCTGTCCTTCAACACCTCTAGGGATCAGGACTCCACCACTGCCCTGGGCAGTCCATCTCAGGCTCTGATCATCCTTTCCAGGAGGAAGGGCTTCCTCACATCCAACCTAACCCTCCCCTGGTGCAGCTTCAGGCCCTGTCCTCTCATCCTGGCACCAGCTGCCTCAAAGAAAAGCCAGATCCTGGCTGTTGAGGTGTTTCCTGAAGGAATGCCTGTAGGTTCTGAGAAGCTCTCAGTGTACTACCCACAGAGTCACAGTCCAGGATGCTCCCAGCCAAGCTCCTGTTCAAAAACAAGCTGAACGTCAAAGCCAGACTGGGCTAGGCAGGTCCTGCATTGTCAAGTTTTGAAAACCCACAGGCACGGAACATCCCGACCTCCCGAGGCAGCCTGCTCCAGTGCTCCCTACCCTTCAGTGGGAAATGTGATGAGTCAGCATGACTGGACATTTTCCAGGTGCCCCTTGCTACTGCTGTCCTGGCATCACAAGAGGACGCCTCTGCCTTCTCAGTCACTGTCATGCCAGGGCACTGGTGTGGGTGGGAAATGAGGTGTCCCCATGTGGTGTCTCAGCAGCCACCAGGGCTCATCCTACCACCCCCAATGAAGCTAGAGGGCAGATTGAGGGCAGCTGGTGGCTGCCCTGCATCCAGGTCTGCTGCAGTGCTGAGGCTGGTCTGAGGCTGAGCTGGGAACATGACGAAGGGTCAAGCTCAGAAAGAGTACCAGGTGTCTGATACAGCCTCATGACTGCTGAGTGAGGGAACAGTGAGGCTGGCTGAAGCCAGGCTGGAAAGTGAGGCCAGCATTCTCTAGTTTCAAGTAAATTTTTTATAAGTCAATCCTTGTGTTACAGACACTGTTAGATAATAAATTCAGCAGGACCTGGACAGGCTGGAGAGCTGTGCAGGGAGAAATTTAATGAACTATAACAAGAGTACAGTCTTGCATCTGGGGAATCAAAACACAAAGACCAGTATAGGTTGGGGACTGACCTGTTGGAGAGCAGTGTAGGAGAAAGGGACCTGGGGGTCCTGGGAGCCAGCAGGATGACCATGAGCCAGCAATGGGCCCTTGTAGCCAACAAGGCCAATGGCATCCTGGGGTGGATCAGAAGAGGGTTGGTTAGCAGATCAAGAGAGGTTCTTATCTCCCTCTGCTCTGCCCTGGTGAGACCACATCTGGAATCTTATGTCCAGTTGTGGGCCCCTCAGTTCCAGAAGGACACAGAGCTGCTGAAGAGAATCCAGTGCAGAGCCACAAACATGATGCAGGGAGTGGAACATCTCCCTGCTGAGGAAACGCTGAGGGAGCTGGGTCTCTTGAGCTTGGAAAAAAGGGGACTGAGACGTGACCCCACGAACGTTGATAAATACGTGAAGGGTGGGTGTCAGGAGGATAGAGCCAGTGGCACCAATGATAGGAAAAGGAGAAATGGATGTGAGCTGGAACAGAAGAGGTTCTACATCAATATGAGAAGGAAATTCTTCACAGTGAGGGTGACAGAGCACTCCAAGAGGCTGTCCAGGGGGGTTGTGGAGTCTCCTTCTCTGCAGACGTTTCAAACCTGCCTGACCATGTTCCTGTGTGACTGGATCTAGGGGATCCTGCTCTGGCAGGGGGATTGGACTGGGTGATCTTTTGAGGTTCTTTCTAATCCCTAATGTCCTGTGATTCTGTGGTAAGAATTTATCAATATTAAAATGAAACAATAACCTTGTGCTGCTTGTGCTGTTTAATTTTCATTTCTCCCCCAGCCCAACTACAAACTCTCTTCGCCATCATAACAAAATGAACTTTGTTTTCAAAGTACCAAGCACAAGCCAGCTTTGCTCACAGTCAGGTTAGAATGTTTATGCAACAGAGCCTTCCAAAATGCTTCAGTTCTATTTTCAAATCGTTAAACAATTTGCCTTTTTGGAAGCTAACCTTGAGTCTCGGCCAAACTTGACTCGATGTTGCCAATCATTCAGGCTGCAGGCCGGCAGGAGAAGGACACGGAGTTAGATGGGATCACAAACCCAGCAGGAGTGAGCGGCGGTGCACTGTCGCAAGACAGGCAAACATTGTGCTGATGATGACGAAGGGAATTGCCATGGGTGAAAGTTGTGAAGTCAGGCTCTCAGCTGATTCAGGCGTGGGGCAGCGTCTTGGCTGGAGTGCCCTCAGCCATAGTGAGCACCCAATAGTGACCATCAGTTGGTTACACATTGACTATGGATCCTGCTGGGTTTCTTTCCATGTTTTAATCTCTTAATTTAAGAGGACGATTAGGGCACTGGAGCACCTGCCTGATGAAGAGAGATTGAGAGACCTGTGACTTTTCAGCTTGGAGAGAAGGTTACAAGGGGACTTAATCACGGTCTATAAATCCATGAGGGCTGGGTGTCAAGAAGAAAGAGGCAATCTCTTTTCACTTGGTCCCTGTTATAGGACAAGGGGTGATGGGTGTAAGGTGTAGCACAGGAAGTTCCACCTCAACATGAGGAAGAACATCTGTACTGTAAGGGTGACAGAGCACTGGAATGGGCTGCCCAGGGAATTAGCAGTCTGTTTCAAATAATTAAATTATAGAATCTAGGCCATGGGAGGAAACCTGAAGCATGAGTAGGTATGAAAAATCATGAGTAAGATACTTAAAGTATATAGAACACATCTGAGAAAAGGATTAGGTGCAAAGCCATTGCACCTTGAGAGCCAGGCTCTGCTCAGGGGCACCCAATGATAGGACAAGGGGCAACGAGTATGAGCTGCAACATAGGAGGTTCCACATCAGTATGAGAAGGACCTTCTTCACGGTGAGGGTGACAGAACACTGGAAGGGTCTGCGTAGGGAGGTTGTGGAGTCTCCTTCTCTGGAAACATTTAAAATCCACCTAGACTGTTCCTGTGCAACTAGATCTAGGGGATCCTGCTGTGGCAGAGGATTGGACTAGATGATCTTTCGAGGTCCCTTCCAATCCCTAATGTTCTGTGAGACTATGATCTTGATAACAGACAATGCTCACTAATAATTTATCTGAATCAGGAATCATTCAGGTTGGAAAAGACCCCGGAGATCATCAAGTCCAGCCATTAACCCTATTGTGCCAAGTTCACCACAAACTGTATCGCTAAGCACCACATTCAGATGACATTTAAAGACAGGGATGGTGGCTCTAACCCCTCCCTGGGGAGCCTGTTCCAACCTCTGACTAGTCTCTAGTCAAAACATTTTTCCTCATGTTTCGCCTAACCCTCTTATGGTGCAGCTTGAGGCCGGGTGCTTGAATGTGGGCTAACATTTGCCAAACTATGCCTGAATCGCATCCACAGCCGTAACAAACTAATCTGACCACTTACACAGGCTTTATTTATCTTCTTGTAATACAGCCTTACTGTGCAACACAGTCCTGTTTTGGAATAAACCCCCTTCTGACCAAGAAACATCGATCCTTTGGCCCATTTTGAATTGGTTTTGCAGTTCGTGTACCCAGAGGTCCTGGAAGATTCACTTTGAAATTCCTATTGTTCAAATCTATTCTGATTAAATTGATAGGAGGTTTTAAACACTTGCAAGGAAAGCAATTTCTAGCAAGAGACACGGACATCTAAATCCCTACTAATCCTATTAAACGCTGTAAGATTCCAGGCCTCCAGTGGAAGGCTTCTACTGGCTACAGGAGCCAGCAATTTTTCATGTTTCTTAAGTCTTCCACTAGAGCTGGAAAAGGTGTGGGACACCATCACCCTAAGAGATAGTTAGGATCTTGTATTAATTAGTGTTTGAACAAAACAAAGGCACATACATTCTATTTTTAAGAAGACAAAGAGGAGTAAAGTTGTGTTTAATAGACAGTAGTCTCACTTTATTTAAAAAAAATAAATCCATATGAAGAAGCATCCTGGGGTGAATCAGAAGGGACATGATTAGTAGATGGAGAGAGGTTCTCCCCCTCCTCTGCCCTGCTGAGAACACATCTGGAAGATTGTGTCTAGTTCTGGGCCCCTCAGTTCCAGAAGGACACAGAGCTGCTGGAGAGAGACCAGCACAGAGCCACAGAGATGGTGAAGGGAGGGGAGCATCTCCCTGATGAGGAAAGGCTGAGGGAGCTGGGGCTCTTGAACTTAGAGAAAAGGAGACTGAGGGGTGATCCCATTAATGTTCAGAAATATATGAAGGGTGGGTGTCAGGAGGATGAAGCCAGGCTCTGCTCAGTAGCATCTAATGATAGGACAAGGGGCAATGGGTGTAAGCAGGAACACAGGAGGTTCCACATCATTATGAGGAGGAACTTCTTCATGGTGAGGGTGATAGAGCACAGGAAGGGGCTGCCCAGGGGTGTTGTGGAGTCTCCTTCTCTGGAGAGGTTTAAAACCCACCTGGACATGTTCCTGGGCAACTTGATTTAGGTGCTCCTGCTGTGGCAGGGAGATTGGACTGGAAGAGCTTTCGAGGTCCCTTCCAATCCCTAAAGTTCTGTGATTCTGGGACTGGTAATTCAGGTTCTTGCCACCCAGCATTACTAGAGAATGGTTCTTTGTACCTGCAAGACTTGAGGATTCCTTCCCCTAAGATTGTTGTTTCTGGCTTTGGGGAGAACTTCTGCTCTGATAACTGCAGCTTTGTGTGCTCAGAACTTCCCAGCTGGTTTGGTTGTGGTTTCTTAAGAGGGCTTTGCTTAGAGTGGAAAATTACACTATGTCAGGAGGAATCTCTGCAACCCTGTAATAGCTAACATGAACTTAGGGACATAATGTGAACAACAAAGCATGGAGCAGTTGTGCCAGGGCAGGCTTAGATTGGATCTCGGGAAGAAGCTCTTTCTTGAGAGAGTGGTTGGGCACTGGAACAGGCTGCCCAGGGAGGTGGTGGAGTCACCATCCCTGGAGGTGTTTAAAGAACGTGTAGCTAGAGCACTTAAGACCATGGTCTGGGGGTTAGGGAGCTGTTGGGATGAGGGTTGGGCTTTGATGATCCTGGATGTCCTTTCCAGCCATGATTCTATGATTCTTTCTTAATCACATATTTTGACTGAAAGATGACACTGTTTCTCTGCTCCTTTAATCGTGAGGTTTAGGACATTATGAGAAGTGAGAGTAAGTAAGGTAAAGAACCCAACTAAAATAGCCTCCAGAAGTGAGATTTGCTGGGGGCCAGTTAGGAACCCTAATTAAGGTGATGGCTTATAAAGAGTGAAAGAAGAGTTTACTGACAGGAAGCTGTGATATGGGCTAGAAGCTGAGAATTTCACAACAAGCTAATGAGAAACTGCACTGACGATCAATGGAACTCTTCTTCAAATACAAAAATGACAGGGATATGGAAAGGATTGATAAATGAAGGCAGCTTTAAAGTCTCCAGTGATTACATGGAGATCCTAATTCAGAAACTGAAAAGGAAATCTATTTGATATCTTCCTGAAATCTTAAGATCATAGATGATCTACAAAGTTTGTAGTGAGATCTGCTGGCACATAGAATTAACACAACTCCTTTGGTCTCCACAAAGGACTCATTCCAGAAGTGTCCTCTTTTAAACAATGAGCAATTTGGGTAACAAGTAAGTTCAAGAAATGTAAGTGCTGCTATTAATTTTAACGAGGAAATTTTGGGCATGAACCGTGTTATGATGGCATCAAATCTGGGACTTTATTCCCTGTCAAAGCCTTTGTGGAATCTTTCTAAGAGAAGGACTGCTGCAGCCTCTCACGTGTTCTGCATGATACAGACACGCTAAAAGTCATAAACACATCATCTTACATAGTTCAACAGCTAAAGCCACCCTCTACAACTTAATTTGGAGTTGGATCCCATGGGCTGTCATTATCCCAGTGATACCTTCTGATGGCTTTTACTACCAAGATGAAGGTACCTTTCTTTTTCATTGTCCTCTAAAGTTTGATTTTGGATTTGAAATGTTAGGATCTGTGAAATCAAAGTTATTCTTTTGAGAAGATGGTTGCATGTCTCGAAAACTTGAATGTGAAGTCATAATGGACTTGGCGAAGAGAAGGGGTGACTGAAAGACGTGGCATTTTTAATAAGGTGTTTGAGAGCTGCCCCTGTTGCTTATCTGATCCCTGCATGCATATTAGCCTTCTATCTTTCATTCAGTGGGGTGTAAGCAAATTTCAGGAATTTTTCATGTTCTTGGAGCAGGCTGTACATTTCTGACCCAAGGATTAGTAGATAGAGGCTAATACCTCTTAATTTGGGGTCATGAATGCTTAGCGGTCATGTGCTGACCCTACAGTCATTAGGTGTCTGAATTCACATCAGTCAGTTGTTTGCTTGGGTAGCTGAAGGGCCTTTCCTCAAAGCAGCGACAGGAAAGCAAAAACAAAGTTCAGTTTGGTTGGGAGCTCTTTCAGAGCTGTGATTCTACACAACCTACTGCTTTGTGCTTTGTAAAGAGTTTAGAAATCAGCTGCAGACTGCACAGAAATACGCCACTGCATCAGCCAGCCAAAGTGGTCCTTCTTCCTCTCTTTGTAGCATCTGTGGAGTATGTTCATGGACTTGAAGTCCCTGAAAACGGAAAATGAAACTGTACCTTTCCCGTAGTTTATGGCTTAACACGTAGCCTCTAAGTAAATGATCACATGCGCTTATTTTCCTGCTGGCTGTATTCAGTCGACCGGATGAGCAGGGCTCAAGTACCAAGTTACTCAGTGGGGATTTTTCTCCCCATAGTGTTACATTTCTATATGTTTGAACCCTACGTACTGTACGCTGCTCGAACCTTATTCTTTTCACACTGTAGCATCCGAATCGTCCACAAACATTAATACATTTGCCTTTACGTGACTTTCATAGAATGAGGCATTCGTACTATTTCTGTGTTACTAATGGCAGAGGAGGCTAAAGATACGGTCATCCATCACCCACACTTCTTATGGGGCTCTATTTTGAAACTGTTTGGAGGTGACTTTTCTCAGAGGATTAAGCATTCTGCAGATTCTTCCAAGAAAAGGCAAAGTGTTGGGTTTGATTTGGGTCACTTTTCATCTGCTTTTTCATTCAGACCAACAAAACCAGTGGCTAGGCATGGCAACAACCAGTTAAGTCAGTCTTGCAGCCTTGTACCTTGACCATGAAATGTGGTGAAAATACTCACAAAACTGATCACAGTTAGGTAATTTTTTATATTACGTTAGATACTCCCCAAAATACAGGTTGAGTGCTTAGGCAAAGACCGATAGAATTAACTGAGAATTAGATGCAAGTCCTTTAGCAGGGATAAAATCCAGCTTTCTGGAAAAAGTTGAGTTGAACACTAAAGTTTTTTCCTCCTTTAAATGACTTGAAAAATAACATAGCATTGTGGAAAAGGAGAACTAAAACGCTTCGTTGTTGTTTTATTTGGTCTCAATATGCAAAAAACCGAGAGGGGATCTGATATAGATCTTTCCACACACAAATAAATGAGTTCTGGGTATTCAGAATCACTGATTTTTATTTTTTTTTTGTGAAGATAGCATTTTGTTTACTTGTGTTCAGAACTAGTAGTATTTGGCAGTCCGTGGAATGACGGGAAAGGGAAGATTGCTCTGATGGCCAATGAGCTACCAAAGGGCATTGCCAAAAATATTTTGGAGGATTTTAAAATCACGTTTTCTCTTAGATGGGGCAGTTCCCAGGACTCGCTCTTAAACTGAAGTACTCAATATTCTTACTTTTTCTCTGTAATGGGGTAAACATTCAAGCAAACATATGTAACTATGGCTCAGTAGGTAGATTCTTCTTCATAAAGAGTATCACACAGAGTCACAGACTGTTACAGGTTGGACGGGACTGGAAGTCCAGTCTCCCCTGATGGAGCAGGAGAGTGTGAAGTTGGTTTGATTTGATGGGCAAAGGCAGAAAAGAACTGGTTATGTGTTCTCAGGAATTTGAAGAGAAATTAGTAATTCCCTTTAGGTGGGAGTGGATGGTTGTTTTGTCATAGTCTGCTTCAAGGATTTTGATTGTTCCAAGAAAAATCTGGAACTGATCACTGCAAATAAGTAATGTGCAACCGGGCTAAAAGGGGCACTTAGAGACTCAGGCTGTCAGTTAGGTGTTTCCTGGGATGAAGTCTATTCTGTTGCATAAATGTATTCTGCACGTTTCACAGAACAGCCACACATACTGCCAGAATCGAGGAGCTGAAAAAAACCAGAATGAATCTGCCAGACCCTACCTACAAAGGTGAATATTCCACCAGAAATCCCATTACTCTGCAATTCCTGATTGTCTCAGACCTTCAGTTTTGTTGAAAAAGTTTTCATCTACAGCAGTTGAGAGGTCAAGAATACTGTAAAATTTCGAAGGGCTGTTTTGGCTGTGTGAGAAAAGATCTATGGCAGTGAATTTCCAGCATTTTTTTTCTGAAACCCCATAAAATGTTTTATTGAAGGCTGTACATACAGGTGTCAAGCAAACTCAAGCCTTCTGCCAGTAAGGCAAGACTTCCCTGAATCACCCTCTGTGGTCTCTCAGAAGTAGTCCATGGACCAAAGGCATCTGCAAAGCGCAGGTTGAGAACCACGGACTTAAAGAGGTGGCAGTAATGAATCAGTCACGTGTCACTGTTTAAACAAGCATCAATTCACTCTTGTGGTGGACTGTCTTTTTGCTGTGACGAGCAATTATGGTTTTGTAGCGGTATAATTCCTAGTCTAATAGAGGTAATGAAGGTTAACAACAGAGATAAGTAAATAGTATCTAGGCACATCAAGGACAAGAAGGTCATTAGGGACAGTCAGCATGGCTTCACCAAGGGGAAGTCATGCTTGACCAACCTGATAGCCTTTTATGAGGGCA
>JAOXOE010033670.1:0-10040 GCA_028565055.1 Phoeniculus purpureus
TGTGGAGTCTCCTTCTCTGGAGATGTTTAAAACCCACCTGGATATGTTCCTGTGTGACTTGGTCTAGGTGGTCCTGCAGTGGCAGGGGTATTAGACTAGACGATCTTTCGAGGTCCCTCCCAATCCCTAGTGTTTTTTGATTCTGTGATTCTGTCATCTCTTATCTCCTATGTGATTTGCTGTTGGTTCATTTTGCTTTTTCTAGTTTGAAAACCCACATGGTGAAAATAATTCCAAAAGGAATTCTGTCTTAATAGTCAACTTTCCAAAAGCCCTGAAGAATCACCTTCCATAAGCACAAAATAAAATCTTTGTGAGCTCCAAATCATATCAGAGTCCCAAAATGTACCCAAGTGCTCTTGTGAGCTGTGCCATGTATTTTACACAACATGCATTGGCTGATAAATGCTTTTCTATGTCCACTTCCACAGACAGATCTGCTGTTGTGGACAGCCAACTCACAGCAGACTCAGTTGCTGTGTGCCTAACATTGTCCATACTTGAGAGTTCTGCTTTTGACCTCCCTGTGTATAGAATAAGGTCTGAGAAGCATGCAGCCTTCTCCCACTTTCAAATTAACTTATTTGTACCATCACCCAACATTTGGGTGGGAATTCTTTGCATTTCAACATCATTACTCTGCTGGTTACTATAACAGCATAAGAAGCAGCAAAATCTTCCTGCTTTTTCCATTGTAAAAATGTCTCTTCCATTGCTGAAGGATTTGATTTGCTCCAACTGGGGAATCACATTGCCTGTTTGTAGAGAGTTTCATCATCTTAGCAGGTTCCCTGGACGCAGCTCTGCTGCAGGGTAGAACGCCTACCTGGTGTCCACTTTCAGAATTCCAGTTCCACTTGAAACAAATGCTTGACTTTTCCAAGAGCTGCTTTGTTTTGGCAAGGAATTTCAGGAGTAGCCAAGTAGTCCCTGTGGGCTCATGGGATGACCCTACACAGCACAATCCAGGGCTGAGCTGCTCTGGGTCCTGGTCCTTCTACATACTTTCCTCCAGGACCTAGGAAAAGTCTCTTTTTGCCAATGGCTTTGCCTCTGCCTCTAATGAACATCTCTTACTTCAATGTTCTTCAAGTTTGGGTGCCCAGCTAGTGGTAGAATCCTGAGATTTGAGAGATGCTGATTTTTCTTATGATGAAGAATAGGATCTCCTGGAAAATGGTGGACATGGAAATGGTGGAAAACCAACTTCTGCATGCACCAGTTCCCTCACATACCAAAGCAGACAATTCCTACTCACTCGGCCACCAGGCTATAACATTGCTCCTGTCTGTAAAAGGCAGTAGGTTTCTTAGATCAATAGTGCTACTGAAGTACAAAGTAATAGTTCTTCTTGAGGAGGATATGGATTGCCTTTTGAGTTGCCATCTGCTCCTGGCTTGACTCCAATTGCTTCTTTGTGAATAATATGAAGGCAGTTTTTTAGAATCAGTTTTGTATCACATTTGCACAATGTGACATATGCAGCTCCAGGTCTTAAAGAAGGAAGAACAATTCACCAGCAGTCGGCCTCCCACTGTAGAAGCAAATCCTTTAAGTTAGAAGGTAGTAATGAGACCAATTCATTGATTTGCTGTAAATTTCCTTGGTGTATCGTCACCCCATTGTGATTCACAGAATGAAGTCCTCTTCTTTCTTACATGGCATTTTCTAAATTATCTCATTCCTGAGGCATGGATGAAATAAAAGTCAGTTCAAGTGCTTCCCAAACAAGAATCAATGTAAAAGGATCACAAGGTCTCTGAGTGCAGGAGGGAGGACTACAAAGTGATCAGTGACAGACCAGAAATGTCTTCTGCCACCTTAAAGCAAGGGCTGTGTGTGTAAAAGAACCTATGCCATCAAGGTGGGGATGTGCTTTCAGAGGAGCCATGTTCCTGCTTCAAGGGAGCATCCTTGATAGAGCTCCAGCCCTGCGGGTTTTAAATGTCTCCAGAGAAGGAGACTCCACAACCCCCCTGGGCAGCCCCTTCCAGTGCTCTGTCACTCTTAAACCAAGGAAAACAGACACTGCACAAATGTCCATCTCAACTAATCTCCTGTCAAAAAGTTGTAACTTGCAGAAACTCTTCTCAGTCAGTTACACCAAACCTTCCTTGGAAATCAGCTGGCAGGAGGAAATTCCCCTGCTCCATCCACAGCAAACTGTGGGTCAGATGCTTGTGCAGAGTACTGAGAACTACATTAAAGTACAAATTGTGTCTGTGGCAACTGCAAATCGTATTTTCTACAAGTCTTGTCTACTTATTTGACATGCACAAGAGGAGTAAGAAGCCGTTCTCCCACCTAAATCATTTTCTTCTGTTTCGAAGACTGTTTATCAGCCAAGGAGAGGGCATGATAATTATGGGGCTTAGCAGTTAGCAGACCCTTCCAGAACAGGAGAGACCCAACTGTCATTCACCATCATTCACCAGTATAAGAAAGGTTTACTAGCCATGAAGACAATGAAGGGAGTAGAACCTCTCTCCTTTGAGGAAAGGCTGAGGGATCTGGGTCTCTTGAGCTTGGAGGAGACTGAAGGGTGACCTCATTAAGGTTGATAAAGATGTGAAGAGTGGGTGTCAGGAAGAAGGAGCCAGGCTCTGCTCAGTGTCATCTAATGGTAGGACAAGGGGCAATGGGTGTGAGCTGGAACATAGGAGGTTCCGCATCAATACGAGAAGGCACTTCTTCCCAGTGGAGTGACAGAGCACTGGAAGGAGCTGCCCAGGGTGATTGTGGAGTCTCCTTCTCTGGAGACATTTAAAATCTGCCTGGATATGTTCTTGTGTGACTTGCTCTAGGTGGTCCTGCTGTGAGAGGGGGGATTGAAGTAGATGATCTTTTGAGGTCCCTTCCAATCCCTAATATTCTGTGATTCTGTGATCCCTTGTTGTTTACATCATTGAAATATTTTGGGGGTTTGGATGGCACTACTTTGACGATCTTGCTCCAGCAGCAGTGAAAATTCACTCCTAGATGTTTCCACATGCAGGACAAGTTATAGCATTGAAGATACTTTTATTTGAGGTCTTTTTTCTTATTTTCATTCGCTCCCCCAGGAAAAGCCCCAATATGAAAACACAGCGATACTCAGCTCCTTAGGAGTTTTGCCACTAACAGTAGTGCGGCTGGATTTCATTCTGAGTCACAGTTCTCGTGTTCTCTCCTCCTCAGTGGTAAAGCTGTGAATTAGCACTAAATGTTTTGAATAAATCTCATGTGAAAAATGAGAATATATAGCATAGCCTGAGCTGAATGTCCTCCTATTGCAGTATAAGGTTGTATTTTTCTTCCCTTCATTGGATGACTTCTTCATTGGACTAGATGATCTTTTGAGGTCCCTTCCAATCCCTAATGCTCTGTGATTCTGTGATTCCCATCTACCTTATCTGATACCCCAGGATAAATCTTGTTATGCATCTGGAAAGCAGCTGACTTGCTCTGGAGAAAAGAAACCCTTTAAACACATCATTTCACTCAATATCTTTGATGTCCAAAGGTACCCATTTTCTTTATCTCATTATCAGAACTGAGAGAATGCAGCAATTTCTAGTTATGAAAGTTGAATCAGTCAATTTGTTAATTGTGGCACTGGCACTGGGAACAGATGTGGTTTTGTCGCAGGGTGGGCTGAACGCATTCGTCTCTTTGATGCCGTTTCAGTTTGAGTGATCAGTCTCTCTTAAAATTCCCTTCTCCTCTCTACCCCTTGTGTAACTACCGTATTTTGCAGAGCCCAGGAAGCGCAGATCTCTCTTGCTGAAGCTTAGGACACCATCTCAAATTACAAAATGTCCCTGATAATTCAGCCTTTTGAGAAAGCTGTAAATAGAGATATAACTTACCTAGCAACAAAAAGTGGATCTGCAGAACGTAGCCTATGAAACACAATGAGTTTATTCAGTGTTGGTCATGTTAGAGCACCTCTTTTTCTGTCTTTTAGAGACTGACTACAGATAAATGTCTTTGCTATGCTCAGCTAATGTTTAGCAACCCTCTTGATAAGAACTGGGTGGAAGATGAACTACCTAACTTCTAAAATGAATGTACTACACAGGTGAAAACGACAACTGAGGGAATACTGAAGGAAAACAGAAAGGTTTGAAAATGTCTGTCTTTTGGTGAGTATTGAAATCCAATCTGTATCCTTTAGCTCATACAGCTATATTTAGAGACTGTTTTTACAAACACGTTTAATGTCTTTCTCAGTGCTTTCATCTGCCCTTTCAGCTTTCAATCTCCACAGCATCACGATAAGAATAATTGAAAAGAAGGATGTAGATGGAAAGCAAGAAGAATGTTCCCCCTCCCCTTTGTTCCTGTGTGACTTGATCTAGGTGGTCCTGCTCTGGTAGGGGGATTGGACTAGGTGATCTTTTGAGGTCCCTTCCAATCCCTGATATTCTGTGATTCTCCTCCCTCCCTCATTTTAAATTAAAAAGACATTTTTTTCTGGAGAGATTTTTAAAAATATTTGCAGAATTTTCTTCAACCATAAGTAAACGCAACAGAAATATTAGTTTTGAGTCAGATTTGTTCCAGATTAAGCACTATTAAAATTTTACTGTGATAGAGCGCTTCCCATTCATTTAAGGTGAAAAGTCTTGTCCCTCCATTTCAAACACTGGTGAGGCCACACCGTGAGTACTGGGTCCATTTGTGGACACCTCAGTACAAGGAAGACATCGAGGTGCTGGAGCGAGTGCAGAGGAGGGCAACAAAGCTGGAGAAGGGCTTGGAGAATAAGTCTGATGACAAGAGATTGAGAGAGTTGGGGCTGTTTAGTTTGAGGACGAGGAGGATGAGGGGAGGCCTCATCACTCTCTACAACTATCTGAACGGACATTGTAAAGATGTTGGTGCTGGTCTCATCTCACAAGTAGTTAGTGACAGAAGCAGAGGGAAGGGTTTCAAGCTCCAACAGGGGAGGTTTAGATTGGACATCAGGAAAAAATTCTTCCCAGAAAGAGTGATCAGGCACTGGAATGGGCTGCCCAGGGTGGTGGTTGAGTCCCCATCCCTGGATGAGTTTTGGGGGATTTGGTTTAGGGGTGACTTTGTAGAGTAGGATTGATAGTTGGACTTGATGATCTCAAGGGTCTTTTCTAACTTGAATGATTCTATGTTTTTCTTCTTCACCTACTTGGTTATAATGATGATGCTGACCCATTTGTTTTGATCAATGAAATCCTTTATTGGTGCATTCTACTAGTTAAAGAGTATGCTCAGTGCTGATGTTCATATAATGCTTCCATGAAAGTGCCTTTGAGAACCAAAGCAGTGGCCAGATTCTGATCTGTCTTCTTCAGATCTTCTACTATTGGATTTTCATTTCCTAAATCACTGTAATAGAAAAGAAAATTATTACTGTTCTCAGAATATATATGAAATCCAAGACTGTTTCTAAAGAAAACATCACATTGACTAGACAGTTTTCATCAGTCAATTTAATAAAAACTTGAAAATGACCTTTATCTCTTGGAGCTAACTGAATTGCAGAGCTTAGTGTCCTTTGGATAGGTTCCAAAAATGAAAGTCACCCTGCAGAGTTCAAGTCTCTGTGGAAAGCAAACCAAGTCCACTATATTTGAATTCCAGCAGCCATTCATTATTAGGTTTTGAGCCTTAAATGTGAGTGCAGAGCAGAAAAGAATGCCTATAAGCTGGCAGTACTTCAGACCTTCTTCTGAAGCCTTAACACATGAGAAACTTACATAAATGGAAATTTTCTGAGGAGCCAAAATGGCAAAGAAGGCATTTTCTGAGCTTTCCTGATATTCTGATAGCAGTAAATTGGAGAACAAATTGATATCCTAAGCCCAGTTGTACCATAGGCTCTGAGATCAGTAGCTGCAGGGTAGCAAGAGTCTCTTCAGCTAGGAGAGGAATGCACATCCCATCCATCTCCCTCAATGCCCTCAGCATGACTGAGTCGTCTCTTTCGTTCTTCAATCAGAGGTCTTCTCTAACCTGAATTTTAACCACTGCAAAGAAGAAGGAAACAGGGAGCTGGAACAAACTCCTCCTGGGCATAACTCCCTGGCATACAAGTTCTGAAGGGACTGAAACTTCTGTAATGATGTTTGCCTTCACTTTTTGGATCCTTTTTGAGCAGGAATAATGTTACACAGTTGTAGAACATTGCCATCATGATTTCACAAATTCACAGAATCCCAGAACATTAGGGATTGCAAGGGACCTCAAAAGGTCACCTAGTTCAGTCCCCCTGCCACAGAAGGATCACTTAGACCAAGTTGCATAGGAACATATCCAGGTAGGTTTTAAACATCTCCAGAGAAGGAGACTACACAACACCCCTGGGCAGCACCTTCCCGGGGGGGCTTTGTCACCCTCAGCGGGAATAAGTTCCTTCTCATATTGAAGTAGAACCTCCTATATTCCAGCTCACACCCATTGCCCCTTGTCCTATCACTAGATGACACTGAGCAGAGCCTGGCTCCATCCTCCTGACCCCCACCCTTCACAGATTTATAAACATTAATGAGGTCTCCCTTCAGTCTGTTTCTGCAAGCTCAAGAGACCCAGCTCTCTCAGTGTTTCCCCATAAAGGAGGTGTTCTTTTCCCTTCATCGTCTTCATGGTTCTGTTCTGGACTCTCTCCGGCAGTTCTCAATGTGGTCTTGTTGGGGTTTTCTTCTCAGAAAATGTCAATTTTTCTTTCTTAGTGAAAATATTGGCATTTTATATGAAATACTGAAGAGTTTTTTCAGTGATTTCTTAAGTAAGGGTATAAATACGTGAAGAGTGGGTGTCAGGAGGATGGAGCCAGGCTCTTCTCAGTATCATCTAATGATAGGACAAGGGGCAATGGGTGTAAGCTAGAACAGAGGTGGTTCCACATCAATGTGAGAAGGAACTTCTTCCCAGTGAGGTTGACAGCGCTGGAGTGGGCTGCCTAGGATGGTTGTGTAGTCTCCACCTCTGCAGACATTTAAAGCCCACCTGGATATGTTCCTGTGTGACTTGGTCTGGGCAGCCCTACTGTGGGAGGGGAATTTGACTAGATGATCTTTTGAGGTCCCTTCCAATCCCTAATGTTCTGTGATTCTGTGAAAAGAAGATGACTACCGTAAGTATGTCCTTCATTGCCATTAAAAGGATCCATTGCTACTTCTACCTTTAATAGTGTTAATGGTGCTATTCTGGATAAAAAGATTTATGACAGTATCGTTTAGTCTTGAACAGCACAGCTGTAGTCTAGGAAACTAAACATCTCTCTCCCAGTGTATTTGTCAGAGCAGTATTTTCAATGCTCACATGTACCACTACATGAAAAAAAAATTATACTAAGATGTGGCTAGTCTGTTCATTTTACAAGTATTAAAAAGAAATTTAAATACAGAGACATGCTGAATAACAACCCAGCTGAATCATGACAAAAGGCATTTGCAGAGGAACCCATCAAGTCTCCCAATTTCCATACAAGTCAGTTTGCTGTCTTCCAAATGTAACATTAATGGCACTCGGTGCACACGCTGCGATCCTTTAAAACAATGGATACGACAAATGGATGTGTTTGCATGTATTAATAATTTAAAAGTTAATTTTAAGTACTTGATATGATTAACTGATGGATCAGCAGTCTTATACGGAGAAACAGTGAGCACACTTAAAGAAAGAGTGTGCTGGAAGGCAGCCAGGCAGCTGCCTGCAGGACTGTTTAGAAATACCTGAGCTTTATCACCCCACTTTCCCTTCAGCACTGGATGCAGTTCATCATGGCTGTAAGGAGACATTTAAAACCTGCCTGGATGTATTCCTGTGCGACTTGGTCTAGGTAGTCCTGCTCTGGCAAGGGGATTGGACTAGATGATCTTTAAAAGCCTTTTCCAATCTCTAATGTTCTGTGATTCTGTGATTTCTGCTTTTGAGATCAAATGCATGAAGCGCCTTTGAGGTTGAGGTAGCAGGACTTCTGGGGAAGAAGGAGGGGTGTTTTGGAAGGTTGGGAATCCCTGCTGGTGCAATCCTGCTGGTGGCTGGCTGGGTGTGCAGTGCTGGCCCAGTTATATAACTTCTCTCCTTTCACTTCTTGCTTTTTGAGGACACCCTGTAACATTGGGATGTAAACTGATATTCTAGGGTGGAAATACTATGGATGACAAAGTATAACCATTTCATTGCGCAGCTGAAGAATGTGCCGGGGCAAACAGCATCAGAAGCATGTGTGGAAGCCCTTGGCTGTGCCTGCCGCAGTGAAGTCTGCCAAAGAAGCAAGAACCTGGCATCTGTTGCACAAGCCCTGGCCTAATCATACAGGTACATGTATGGCTACAAAGAGGATGGAGGGTTTCTCTTCACAGAGAGCCACAGGGAGCAGGCAAGTTTTAACAGGTACAAACTGCACTGGGAGAAGATTCATCTTTGTGTAAGAAATTTTTTACAAGGAGAAAAATCATCCACTGGAACAACATCCCTAGGGACATGGTGGAGTCCCCATCGTTTGGAGGCTTCAAGATGAAATTGCGCAGGGTGCCAGATAATATCCTTTGGATCTCTTTTCCCACAAAAGGTTGGACCAGATGGTCTGTGGTGGTCCCTCCCAACCTGGGCTGCTCTATCATTGCGTAATCTCTATGTATGGTCTATATGTGCAGGAAGTTTCTTACGTTAGCATACGCGCAGGCTGTGATGCCAACCATACTGGCCCCAGTATCTGCCTCCTTACTTCCAGAATAACCTTGGAAGAAATCTGCTATTGCCTGCCTTCCGCTTTTTTCTCTGGGAGGCAGCATCTCCTTCAGTGAGGTACCAGGTCTCTGAAGGTGGATCCCCAGAATGCACCATCAGGGTGAATGATGGCTCATGGAAACTCCAGACAGACCAGCCTGGTACGGGCTGAACTGGAGGCTGAGAATGGCAGTGCATGGAACAAGCTCCCAAAGGGATGGGCTATGCTGGGACAGGCCCTAGCAGTGCAGGTAGGCTGAAGAGCAGCACTCAGCACACCATCAAGGTGGATGGCCCAGGGAGGCCTCAGGTCAGGTGGCAGGCAAAGGGGCAGCAGGGTGTGGGCAGCAGAGCAGCAGGCACACAGATCTCAAAGGCTGAGGTGATATACAGGGAAGCCATGGAGATTTTTTTGGGAAACCAGTAAGACTATTTGAGGAGCTGAACAGGGAGAGCAAGTGGTGAGTCCTGTGCAACTTGGTCTAGGTAATCCTGCTCTGGCAGGGGGATTGAACTAGATGATCTTTTGAGGTCCCTTCCAGTCCATAATGTTCTGTGAGCACAAACTAGAATTGGAGCAGGGCTGGAAATACAAGGATGGAGCTAAAAACGTTCCTTTAAATACAGTGAAGAAGAGGCACAAAGATGGAAAGCAAAGGTGAGGGTGGCATGGTGTTACATTTCAAAATACATGGAAGCAAACTGGGATGCTCCCAGAAGGGTACGTGTATCTGCCTTAGGAAAAAGCCCCGAGATTTCTGCTGCTTCGCCTTGGACTCATTTCCTTTTATAGTGCTGCTGACCTCTTCTCAGGAGAGGTGTTTTTGCGCCTGCCAGACCGAGTTTTCCTCTCCTCCTGGAGCGCAGCAGCTCGTATTGGAGCCTCACGGTAGCTCTTGGGGAAAGCGTGCAACTCTGCTTCTACTAAAAGAGTTTTTTTTCCCCGTCTAAGTTCCGTGCAGGCTACTTTCAAATAGGATTGCTCGGAGCTACTGTAAAGCTCTGCTGATCCACGGCACGAAATACCAAAGGTCCCACTGCACACGCGTTGGAAGAAGCAGCAGCCTGCGGGAGTGCGGGTGGAGGCGTCAGGACGGCTCGGGGGGCTCTGCGGTACCCAGGAGCTCTCCCGGTGCCTGCCGAGCGCTACTGGGCACCTCCTCGGCTGCGCGGGGAAACGAGTAGCAACAGAAACAGGTGGGAAGGGGGTGCTGGCTTCCAAGTCCATGCACGGAAGGCTTGTCTCGTCTCTCTGGATGCCCCCAGATGTGCCTCTAGCTGATTTTAAATAAAAACCAGGAGAAAAAGCCCAGGAACAAAACCCCGCCTTCGCCCCCCTCTCGAAG
>JAOXOE010033671.1:0-10039 GCA_028565055.1 Phoeniculus purpureus
TGAACTTGTAGAGTAGGGTTGATGGTTGGACTTGATGATCCCAAGGGTCTTTTCCAACCTGAATGATTCTATGATTCAGTAGTTCAAGAGGAAATGGCCTCAAGTTGCAGCAGGGGAGGGTTAGATTGGATATTAGGAATAATTTATTCACCAAAAGGTTATCAAATGTTGAAACAGGCTGCCTAGAGCAGCGTTGGAGTCACTGTCTCTGGCGGTATTTAAAAGCTTTGTAGATGTGCTGCTGAGGGACATGGTCTAGCGATTGCCTGGCAGTACTGGGTTAATGGTTGGACAAGATGACCTTAAAGGTCTTTTCCAAACAAAATGATTCCGTGATTCTAAGACATTCATTTTCAGGCATGAGATTTAAATGTTATCAAGAGGCTCTTGAAAGTGTTTTCCAACCTGAGGAGGAGCTTTGCTTATGTTTTGTGTGCACAGAGGCTTTTTGAGTTAAAGAAAATGTGCACAATATCCCAGACCATATCTAAAGGGAAAAAACACATCTGTAAATCTCGGGCTAATGTTTAAACACATCTTTTCTGTGGTTATCCATATAAGCAGCACACAACCCCCTAGACAGACTTGAATACACCAAGTATATCTGTCAACAGACAGATTTCTCCTTCCCTCGGTGTGTTTTCAAACCGATGCACAATAACAAGTCAGTCATCGGTCTCCTTTTGTACGTAAAGATTAGTGGTTTATTTCATTTTATTGTTCACAGAACCAGTCAGACCCTCATTAAAGGATAACATGCAGCTGTCCACGGGAAACGTACACATCCGTCTCCACAATATTTAGGCAGAAGAAATGCAATCAGAGCTTTAGGCTAAGGAAACCAAAAAAAGCTGCTTTAGTAAGGTACTGAAGGAAACAGACACCTGCATTTAATGGAGCTGCAGCAGGCGAGTTCTCTCCTTTAGGGACCACTGAGGCAGCCAGCCCTGACATTGTTAGACCCAGTGGAGAAGAGTTTGTGTGATTCTGATCTTTGGAAGGGAACTGAGAAGGTGGCTGTGGTTCACCTGGCTTCAGGGCTTATCCTCTATGGTCAGTCTGGAGGCTACAGACAAAGCGGTGTGTCTTGTGACTGTATGTGACTTGTGGCTGTGAGAAAGATATCAAGGGATGGCATCAGCAGCTTCTGGTGAGGTTTCAAGCAGAAGACCTCAGCAGACTACATTAATTACTAGTTTTAACACTAGTGACATTTTAATATGTTATGCACATCGTGGGTCAACAAGTTCTGACCTGGTGTCCTATAGTTGGAGACTTATCCCGAAGGGAAAAAAGGGCTTGCTTATCTTTCCAAAAGCTTGAGGACAAATCAGCTCCAAGGAAACCTGGGAAAGATGCAGTCACAAGGTTAAAACTGCAAGTGAATGAGAGAAGTAGCTGTCAGCAACATCCTTTATTAGCTGATAAAGTTATTAACTAGCGAGTCAAATAGCGTATTGCTTAAAATAACATGTTGTAATAAGAACTGAGGAATAGGATTCAAATTTTAGGTTTATTCCAAAAACCTCCTGAGAGTAACATGGAAGCAAGAGGCTTGTCCCTGCTTTGCCAGAGGAGAAGCTAAACATGGGGCTTCTGCAGTGGCTGTGGCCTGTCAAACTTGCACAGCTTCCAGTGGAGGATGTCACTGCTGGCATTTAGCATCACATCTCCCTAAAACTGTCAGTTACCAGCTGGGAACGGTTGTGCTAGCTGCTGTGCATGTGACACGCAGCAGAAGCAGAAATCAGACTGTGCTTTTGAGTACTTTTGGTTCCACCGTGGCTGTTTCCTTAAACACTCTGCTTTGCCATGTGGTGAAGCATAAAGGCACGTGGGCTGTCTCATGATTGGATTGCATGGGAAAAGGAGAGCTTCTTCAAGGTGACCACAGCCAGAGAACTGAGGAAGATGTGCAAACAGCATTTCTCTTACAAACTGTCACTTTCTGAGAAAGCTTTTGGCTTTTTGGTGCCTCTCAGGGTATCAGGAGCTTCCTAGGAGTGTCTCAGATCACCTTAAACTGCCGACTCACTTCACTGTATTATGTCCTGGATTACTTCACCACCTTTCATCCTTCTGGCTGGATCAAAAGTGCATGTATACTGCCAAGAAATCTTCTCTGGTTGGAGATAGGAGGATGTAAAGGACCCTTGGGCAATGAGAAAGATAATAAATAGTGAATGTACCTCTTCTACCCCTTACAGTAATTCTGGCTGACAGAAGAGGTAGCAAATCCTGCATGGGGTTTTGTTTGCTGTAGAGATTTCCTCTGCCTTGCCTACCTGTCTGGCTTTCTACAGCAAGGACTGTCGTAGGAACAAGGGCAGAATGTAACTGCTTAGAGAAATGAGAAAGCCCTTCCCAGAAGCAGATCATCTCTTGATCCTCTGTAGGTGATGCTAAGTCCTAAGTCACGCCTATACAGCCACACATGAAATCTTCAGGATAATCATAAAGAGCTTTTGTTCCTTCCTGTCGCAGGGGCATTCTGATACTATCTCTTATGGGATGATACTTGCCTCTAATTTGGCTGCCTCCTAATTGGCATGTCTGGCGTCTCATCGGGGAGAGTTGTCTGGAGAGCAGCAGTGCCTGATGCTTTCGTTAGCTTAGCTGCCTTATGAAAAACGCTGTCATAGTAGCAGCCTCCAGACATATCACTGCGGGACTGGGAACCCTGTTGAGCTAGGCAGTGCACGTCAAGATACCAGAAATATGAATCCTGGATCAGTGAGGATGAGAGAGAAACAGGAGCACAAGTAGCGGTGCAGTAAATAGAGGCTGGGCACAGCAGTGATTTTGTCGGTATCGATTGGGCGGTGGAGCAGAGGAGGAAGGTTGTGCAGCTCAGCTAATGTTTACAGAAAGTTCCTATGGTGTGACAGGGAAAATGGGGCAAAACCCAAAAGGGTCATTTGAGACTAAAATGTAGCTCACTAGCAACACTGAGGGAGAAGGCAGGTGCACAGTATCACGGAGAACTGGTAGGTGGACCGGAAAGGGCCTTCAGGGTAAAGGTGTTTGGAAGCAGTGGGATGTTAGTGCAGACAGGTAAAAAGGTGGTAGCAAATGATGCGTGTGGTGATGTGTCTGTATCAGTACAGCAAGAGAAGCTGCCCAGTCTTCCCTGGGCTGAGAAGAGGCCTGTAGGCAGTGGGGAAGGGTATGTTTTATGGGATGGATTTACAGGATGGGTCCAGTAGGGCACAGGGAGGCTTTGATGGGGACACATCTTCATGGTAATGAGCATAATGAGTATTCATCTTACAAGGAAAACAAGCTGACTAGTTTGGATAGAAGGTAACTAAAGTGAACACCTGCTTTGTGCACTGACTGAGGGTTTCTCACCTCTGAGGAACACTAGACATCACCACCATCTTCAGTGGCGGCAGTCACTCTGTGTGTCCAGTGGTGCTTTGGGAACTGATGAAGTGTGGCACCTGGCTTTACTGGACAAGGCACCAACAGGACCTGCTCAAATTGCTCACAACCCAGAAAGGTGCAGCTGGGTGCAGATGTATTTGAGGCCATGCCTACAAGCAAAGGAGTGAATGTGATGCATTAGCAGACATCACATCATAGAATCGTAGAATCATTCAGGTTGGAAAATACCCTTGAGATCATCAAGTCCAGCCATCAATTCAGCTGTCTGGGTTTATGTATGAAGCTCCTAATGAACTATATCCTAATACAGAGAAGGTGGATTAGCAGTTCTTGTGCTGCCAGTGGTTATCTCAACAAACTAGGGAAGGTAAGGGAATGCTCCGAAAGGTGGCACATTTTGAAAAGGAAGGTGAGATGAAGAAGAGAGAGAGGAAGAAAATGTGTTCTATAACACTAAATATAAAATACAGAAAGGAGCAGTTGAGCAGTTTCTAAATATCTACAGGAAAACAGAGATATGTTCCAACCAAGAGCAGTCAAATCTAATGATAACTGCTATCAGAGGACATGCCTATAAATATCATCACATGATGTTACTATAAATGCAGTCTTGGTGAAGGTGTCCATTGGGCTCATACGAAGGTACTGAGTGTGCTAACTAATGATTCACTGTCATATTAGATGGTGGCCATCTTAGGTCTGACACTGGTCGGTGTGTGTAAGGGTTTGAGTGACAGATCTAAATGGACGCTTATTACACTGGCAAGTATTGTCGAGCTGGAAAGCCTGTGGGACAAAAATAGAAATCGGGGTTATCTGGAGAATGTAGAAAGTTTGTTTGAAAAGAACCTTTTCATTTCAGACAAGTAGAAAAGTTCTGTTGTGTGTGCAAAAAGAATTCAATGCATGGACAAACACGAATGGGGAATGGGAAAGGGGAAGTAACACGATCTGGATCTCACAAACTACATACAAATCAGGGATAACATAACTGTGCAAGAAATGAGTCATACTGGCTGATGTGTACAGGAGACCATCTCAGGCGAAGTAGGTAGTCTTTCCACTTCACCTGATGCTAAGCACCATCTCCTCTCAAGTGCCACGTGCTTAGTTTTGAGCACTGTAATTTTGAAGATGATTTGGACCAGATTAGGGTAATTCCTACAAAAGCAAGAGTGATCTAGAGAATGTGACCAATTGTAAGAATCAAAACAAGTATGGAAAATGTGATCAAAGTCTTCAAATGTGTAAAGCTGCCTCAAGGAGGCTGTGAGTAGTCCGCTCATGTCCATAGTGTATAGGAGAAGTTAAGGCTTCAGATTAAAGCAGGGAAGGTTTCACTTACCAAACAGTAAAAGAAATAAAGTAGAAGAGCGGCCAAGGCATAGAAAGGCTCAGAGGTCTGTCCCAGGGAGGAGTTTATGTGAAATGGATCTTGTAACTGGTCTTGCCTTGCATCTGAGGCATAAAGGAAGACACTTGAGGTGACTCCCAACTTTATTCTCCTCCATGCTGTAAAATCAGACAAAATTAAGTGAGGGCATCTACTGAAGAGAAGGGCACAGGGTTATGGGAGAAGCAGCTGTTGATGTGGAAGGACGGGGTGTAGGTAGAATGCCAAGTATTTACATCAGTTGCAATGCAAGAGAGAGAGAATCTCATTCAGAGCTCAAGGCTCCTGCTTTATCTGTGCTGCATTTGCACAGCTGGACTTTCTGGCTTGCTTCTTTCAGAGGTTTCCCTGCAGGATCGCATGAGGTGAATGTGAAGGGAAATGCAGGCATCAGCTGGCAAAACATCTTGCTTGGGCCTTAAAGCAAAACTTGTGCTTTCTCTTTTTGTGATTTTCAGCTGACATAGGCTTTGCAGTGTCTTCTTGCTCAAATAACTAGTCTGTCCCTTGTGAGGTACAACAGTGACTTCGTAAAATCCCTGAGCAAAGAAAGTTTGTGGGCTTTCATACTGTGCCTGAGTTTGCAGACTGTGGCTTCTGGGAAAGCATTATCCCTTTCATCTCCTATGCCTTTACGTGGCACCTCAGATGTGCCTCTAGAGACATTTGCCTGCTTTCTGATTGGAGACACATTGCTCTCAATTAGACTGAACCCCCCCAAAACACATCTGAGAGTTTTGCAATGTCCTGTGGTTGGGTGCTCCAGCTTTGCACCAGTACAGCAGCTGAGCCCTGAGCTCTCCAGGGCAATAGTCCTTCCTGGCTAGGTCTGTCTCCTCCTGGGACCCTAAACAGGATGCTGACTAGGTAACAACTGTCTGCTATGGGCAGGACCATGTGTGATTTGAGGATGAGAAACTTCTGCTTTGAAATCCCCTTCTGTAAATTTGGCTATATTAGTGACCAGAAGCAGCTGGAAAAGGTTAAATACTCTTTTCTTATGGCCCTAGCGGTGTTAGTACTGTTCCTCTTTAAAAAACACATTTGTTGGAAAGCAGAATATGAGGTGCGGTGCGAACCAATGAAGAAGCGGAGAACCTGGGGATGAGGCTCTTCTCTTAGTCCAGTTGTGTTCATTGTATAGACGGGACTTCTCTTCACAAAATACTTGAATAGAGGGTGTTTCAATTTCCTGTACCTCTGGATACTGCTCTTCCATGGTTAGCAGCTGTGAGAACTTTCAACTCTTTACTCTAGGAAGTGTTTGGGTTTTTTCTTCTTTCACTGAAATCTCAGTTCTGGCAGAGCATGATGAAAGTGGCTGTCCCAAACAGAGAGCGCTGTCAGCATCAGCAGGATAATCCCAAGTAAATCTCACATCAAACGACCCTATGGTTTTAGTACTATTCTGTGTGCTCAAACACCACTGCTGTGCTTGGTCGTGCACAGCATCTGTGGCTACCAAGGGCCTGCGTGAGGGAGGCTGTTCCAGCAGGGGTGGAAGGAAGGCAGGAGCCAGACTAAGGCATCTGCTACTGCTGCTTGGGTGTGCGAAAAGTGGTAGCCAAGGGCAGTTGTGGGATGGGGGTTAACTTTGCTACACTGTGGTCCAGATATGTTCAGTTTTGAATTGGCTCTGCTTGTCTCCAAGAGACCATGAAGCAGATGGGAAGAGGGGGCAGAAGGGGACTTCTTGGAAAATAAGTAGATCAATGAAGCTTGATTCATGTTTCTGCATCTCCCTCATGTGAGAGCAATGAGACTGTGACTCTAGCCAAACAGACATGCAAGGCACTTTTTGCCAGTAGAGTGCTAACTGAAAACAGAGAGCACAGGAAGGTTGCTGTCTGGTGACCAGACTAACCAGAATTCCCATTCACCTGGGCTACAATATGTCCTGGAACCAATGAGTGTATCAAGTGCGAGCTGAAGCTACTTACAACTCTCACATAAATATGTACATGATCTGTGTACAGAGAGAAGTGTGCCTTCCCCCGTGGCTGCTGGAGACTCTGGAAGAGATCCTGACACTCCTGCAGAGCCAGCCTGGATTTCCATAGCGAAGCAGAAGCAGTGGGGCATGCAGCAGGAACAGGAATTCGACAGAGAAAAACTTGCGGCTTTGGATGTTAAGTCGGATGCAGAGAAACAGAATAAAGAGAAGGAACGAACCCAGGTACTTACAGTATAAGTTTGTGATGCTTTCATAGCCCCTTCCTGTAGTGTTCTTTGATTCTGCTGCTGTATTACCAGTCATGCCGTAGTGATTGCAGATACTTAATGAGTGTAATCATAAGTAACGAGGACACCACTCTCAGAAACGTTACAGATCCAGAGTTCTGTGATTATTTATTGAACAGGCTGCCGGGAGGTTGCGGAGTCTCCTTCTCTGGAGACGTTTAAAACCTGCCTGGATGTGTTCCTGTGTGACTTGGTCTAGGTGATCCTGCTGTGACAGGCGGATTGGACTAGGTGATCTTTTGAGGTCCCTTCCTATCCCTAATGATTTCATGTTTATTTAGATAGGTAATTTTATATCTCCATTAAATCCTGGAACTAGGCAAGGTGTGTAACACTTCTTCGGTGCCCAATGCATGTGTGTATTGCATGCTAAAATACCTCAAGTGAGGTGCTAAATTGGATAGTCTCAGGTCTTTCTCCTTTCGGAGGGAACAGTTCTCTTCAACTGTTCCTCCAAGCACAGCATTTCATTCATGCTGCTCTATCTCCTGACCGACATAACACCGAACGAACACCTCGGTCCCAGAAGTTGCTAGATACCAATTTTTAGAGCCGTGAGAAGTGACACAAGATAAAAATAACTTTTGCACTTGCAGACGATGCCAAGATAGAAATGCTGGTTCTCTGCATGCAGATAACGCGTACGCCCATGTGATGCCGTGGAACATGGGCTGATGCTGCTCTTCAAAGACCCAGTGCCAAGCAGGGCAGTATCTGTTGCAAATTATCACCCCAGATGACAAAGCTGTGCCAGTGGAAGCACTTGGCATTAGTCCAGAATACTCACAGGGTTTCCCTGGTACTGGGCTAGTTGACAGAGACAGCAGCGCACGAGTGCTGCCTGAGTTGCCTGCTGCACAGTAAGAACTCTGCGCTGATGCGGGAGCTGTGTCCCCTACACCACTGTAGCATTCCCAATGCAAACGGCCTACTTTCTTGCTTCAGGCAGTACCATTACAAACTCAGATAGCCTGTATTATAACCTGGAATGAGAGAAGATCTCTAGGTGATAAAAAAGAGCAGTGCTTAGATTAATGAGAAATAATAGCTAATAAAATGTCTAGGCAAGATCATGAACTGCAGTCATGCTCAGCATTGTCACAGCATTTAAAACACTGAGGGTTGAAGTGATCCCAAAGTACAGTTTCTGTATCAGAATAGGAAATTCCAGATTTTAGCTGGCAGTGGTCCCTAAAATTCGTGCCATGCATTTTATACTCCTGTATCAGCAACAGAGAAACACGCGGAGATGCTGTAACTGCAGTGTGTGAGGCTTGGTGCCACACTGTACTTCTCCCGCTTTCTCCTTCTCCCACATGGCACCAGGCACTTTCCCTTCAGGGTGGTTTTTCATACTGGCAAGAAAACCCATGTGAAGACATGTTTAACTTCTTTTTTTTATGGAAAATCCTTGTACTGTCAACCATCCAAAAAATGCACTGCCCTAACCCACAAAATCTGGGAGGTGGAAGGCAAACGTGAAAGAACAAGGTTGTTTCCAAGTCCTGTGTGTGTTAGCAGAGGTTTGCAGAAGGCCTGGAGCAGATTTTGCATTGAAGACTACAATAACCTGCTCATCGATCCCATTATGAGTAAGAGATACAGAGCGATTGACAGTTTTCATTTGTAAAGCTGGGTGTCATGGACACTAACGTGAAACCACTGGAGCTTTCTCAACAGGTGTCAGCTCAAGTGAGACGGTTGGGACTGATGTTTGATGAGTTTGTGTGGTCTTCAAATCATTACAGGCACCACATAGGATCATAGAATCATTAGGGATTGGAAGGGACCTCGAAATATCATCTAGTCGAATCCTCCTGCTAGGGCAGAACCACCCAGACCAAGTCACACAGGAACACATCCACTCCCTTTGCTCATGGTGTTCTTCTAAACCGGTCTCATTCTTATCCCTCCCTGTGCCTAGGGGTCAGTGAAGCAGCATTGGAGCAAATCTTCACACTTTGCATCTAAAACCGCTTCTGAAGAACAGAGGAAAGAGAGGAAGTCTGAAGTGAAGAAGCCGCTGCTGAAAACCAATTCGCTGTCACATGATGCTGTCCCTGGTAGGAAACAAAATGCTTGAAACGTAGCCTGTTAACTCACACCCTTGTTGGTAGAAATTCTGCTTGAATGCACTGGAAAATGAGTAGGGAGGAGCTCTATCCTAACCTCTTTCCCAGCCACACATCAGCAAGGGTGAACGATTTTCTCAGCATTCACATCTGGGGTTTTATTTGATGGTGTCTTCTTTTGACCACTGATTACAGAGTAGTCAACGCTCATGTTGAAACAAGTGTGAATTGAGAGCTCTGGGCCGTTTCATAGGAGGGGGTCCCAAACTGACTATCTCAGTGTAGAACGTAAAAGGCATGCAACATCATTTTCAGTAACAGCGCAAGTTTAATGCGGTTTCCTCAGCAAGCTGGAGTGATGTGACCACAAACCGTCTGCCCATCAGTCCTCACATATCCATTTAGTAAATTACAATTTGAAAGAAGGGCAGAAGTTTTGACGGTAATAAAATTCCTGTGAGTTGGGGGCTGGGCAAAGGAGGAATTTGCAAATGAATTCTCTGCTAATGAAAAGACTCTCTGTTCTTTGGCCTGGGCAGAGCAAGGAATCCAGGTCATCATGGTGCTTGTGGTAAATTTCAGGACTAAAAGATACTAGTGATGAGAAAAATATTGTATTCTTCAGAGCATGTAGTGGTTATCTCCTCAGTAACACACTGCAGAAGTAGTTCCATGTGAAATGTAAAGATTTATCTACCATGGAGCAAGGCATGGAAGGTATTTAATGAAAGAGGGACCTGGGGGTCCTGGTGAACACCAGGATGACTATGAGCCAGCCATGTGCCCTTGTAGACAAGAAGGCATCCTGGGGTGGATCAGAAGAGGGGTGGTTAGCAGATCAAGAGAGGTTATTCTCCCTCTCTACTCTGCCCTAGTGAGACCACATCTGGAGTGTTGTGTCCAGTTCTGGGCCCCTCAGTTCAAGAAGGACACAGAGCTGCTGGAG
>JAOXOE010033672.1:0-10038 GCA_028565055.1 Phoeniculus purpureus
GACTTCAGGAGGGCAAACTTTGGCCTTTTCAAGCAATTGCTAGGGGAAATCCCATGAGACAGGGTACTGGCAGGTAAGTGGCTCAGGGTAGCTGGCTAACATTCAAAGAACACTTTTTGAAGCACAAGAAAAGAGCATTCAAACAGGAAAGAAGTCAAGAAGGGAGCTGGAAGACCTGTGTGGTTAAAGAGGGAGCTGCTGGGCAAACTGAAGACTAAGAAGAAAGTCTATAGTTCATGGAAGGAGGGGATGGCCACTTGGGGTGATTATAAGTCTGTGGTGAGAGAATGTAGGGATGCAACTAGAAAAGCCAAGGCCTCCTTGGAATTAAACCTTGCAAGAGAGATCAAGGGCAACAAAAAGGTCTTCTTCAAATACACTGCAGGCTTAACTGAACCCGGAGGCAATGCAGGCCCCCTGCTGAATCAAGTGGGTGCCCAGGAGACAGAGAATACAGAGAAAGCAGAGATACAGAACACCTTCTTTGCCTCTGTCTATAATCCTGGGGGCTGCCTTGATGTCAAGCTTCAGACTGCTGAGGCTCCAGACGAAGTTGAGGCAAGAGAGGAGCCTGCCTTGTTTGATGAGGACTGGCTTAGGAATAAGTTGAGCAAACTGGATGTACACAAATCCATGGGCCCTGATGGGATGCACTTGTGTGTGTAAGGGAGATGGCGGAAGTCATTGTTAAGCCAGTCTCCATCATCTTTTCTAGGTCATGGGGATCAGGAGAAGCACCTAAGTACTGGAGCAAATGTCATTCCAGTCTTCAAAAAGGATAAGAAGGAGGACCCAGGTAACTGTAGACCAGTCAGCCTCACCTCCATCCCAGGAAAGGTGTTGGAACAATTTGTCCTAGATGCTGTCTCCAGGCAAATCAAGGCCCTGAGGGTCGTTAAGGACAGTCAGCATGGCTTCATCAAAGGGAAGAGTTGGTCTAGGTGATCCTGCTGTGGGCAGGGAGATTGGACTAGATGATCTTTTGAGGTCCCTTCCAATCCCTAATGATTCTATGATTGTATGATTGAATTGGTTTTGTTTTTCAGTGATGTCATAGAGCAGTTCAATCAGTGCCACCTATTTGCATATGAGACCTAGCTGAAATCTTTGTTGAGTTTCACATACATAATTTAAATAATAACATATGTAGTGCTATAACATCAGCTTCTTCTTTTATGTTTAGCTGATAGGCACTACTCCTTTCACTGAAGTTATAAGGATTGTATTCTCTTGCTAGTGCATGTTTTGCCTAACAGGAGAGAAAGATAGTGTTACAAACACATATCTATGCACATCCCAGCAATATCTGCTAAAGATCAGTGCTGCTTAGGTTTTATATTCTAGCAGAAAGTACATGATCCACACTGCTGCAGAACACATAAAGTCTATATACTCTTTTTGCTGTTCACTTGCAGACTTCTGAACAGCTCCCCAAAACTCACCTCACCTTCTCCTCCATGGTTGCTCTCAGGATTCTATGACAGCAGGAACAGTAGTTTTACAGAAAAGACCCTGTGATTATTTGCTTTATGATGTTGATTCGTTTGCTGTGACACATTCAGCTAAATGCTGACATCTGTTTTTTTACGTTTGGCCTGTAGCCATTAGCACTACAGATGTTTAGTTGCAAAAGATGAGATTAAACATTTCAGATTTTCTCAAAATTTGAAGATTTTTTTCATTTGATGAAAGCAAAAAAAAGATGTGAAAACGTATCAGTATAAGTGGTTTACTGTGGTAAACAAACACATCATTGAAATAATAACACTTTGATGTGAAACACAATCCCACAGCAATAATGCTCTGATGACACACCAATGCCTAATTTAGTAATCACACAAATTTCCTAAAACTTTCAGAGCAATTTGATTTAATAACTGTTCTCCTTTAGGATGAAAAAGAAAAACATCAAACCCCAACAAACACGTTTTAAACATGAGCAAAAGAGGGCAAAATTATGAGGGGAAAATAAACTGTTGTGGCCTTGCTTTTCCTTTAAATCCTTTGTAAATAAAAGTCTAGCTTGTGTTGCGTATAGTAAATGCTATACTGCCTGTTGTTAAATGAAGAAGTGAAGGTCAGGGAACTGATGAGCGTATGAGGAGTAAGATTAGAGATAGCACAGTAAAGAGAAAATCAGAAAAGCCTCTGATGCGGTGTAGAACGTTTTGGAAAGCCAAACCTTGACTGCTCAGTTTTGAGCAATTGCCATGAAAAGCTACTTGCCTTTTAAGAAATAGAATTAGTGAGGAATTTTGCATGTTTCTCACAAGATAAAATAAAATTAAAAAATACATATAATAACATAAAATTGAACTGCCAGGCTTGCCAGCATTGTAAGTACCAGTGAAATAGCTGCTCCATTTCCAGTAGACACTTCACATTATAATTAACCATAGTGATTTGTATTAATAATGAGTCATATAATAGCTACTGTAATCTGGTCTCGTACAATTAGTGAGACAGACGGTACATATTTAAAGTATAAACTAAGCTATTAATACTATTAGGAATTAACATTAGTATAATCAAGTATATTTCTGATTAAATTTTGAGTATTTTAATACAGGTAATGTTGTATTTTAATGGTTACCTTCTCTTTCAAAATATCTCCTTTCTAGAACAAAACAGTTCCCAGAGATATGCCATTCTGATTTGAACTGCTATCTTGCAAGACATTAAAGATTTTTTCCCCAATCACAGAATATTAGAAGAAATAAAGGTATGTGATGAAAAAAACCAAAAGATACCCATACAGTAATTGTGACATGTGCAACAGAAAGCTACTTCAGAAGATTGTAGCACAAATAACACATCCAATCTATTACTTTTCCAAATAAATTTATGCATATTAAAATCTTTATGTAAAATTAAAGATCTTTCTCAACTTCAGATAAACCCCCTGTGTTTGAGAGGTTTTCCCAACATGAAGGATTCAAAACTCCTGGCTCAGTAGAGTTACTGATATTGTATGTCATGTGTATTTTGTGTACCTGAACCAGCAGATGGTATTTAGGAAAAAAATTAAGAGTGACTCTCAGGAAAGATGTGTTTTCCTAGATTTTAATTCTGACAGCAAACCCAAAAGTTTAGTCGCCTTCTGTCCGTATCAAACTCAGCTGCCGTACCTTGCCAATGAGATGTATATTTGTGTTTATTGCTGGGAATTTTGAGTATATCCATTTGTATAATCTGATGAGATCTGTTTCCTGCACAATTCTGAACCCTACAGCTGAGTCAAACATCAGTGTTTGAAGCAGATCTCAGACTGTGAACTGGGTCTTGCTGGGTTGGAGATAATTTTCTTCATAGCAGTTGTGCCGTGTTTCAGATTGATGACAAAAACCCTATTGACAACACAACAATGTTTGGCTGTAGCTGAACATCAGGGCCGTCTCTGTTTCTCCCTCCGAGTCCCCAGAATGCAGGCTGGGGAGGACACAAAGGCTGGAAGGAACACTGCTGGGGTAACTGATCTGAACTGACTGAAGAGATATTCTATACTCTCCAACATCATGCTCAACAATAAACATGGGGGAGAGTTTTTCCAAAGTAGACATTGCTTGTTTAGGCCTCTGTCTTCTGGTAGTGATTTTTACATCACTTGTGGGTTTTTTTCTCCATTTTTTTCCTTCATCTATTAAGCTGTCTTGATTTTGCTCCACAAGTTTTTGCTCTTCTGATTCTCTCCTGAGTCTGACTGCTGAGGTAGGGAGTGAGCAAATACCTGTGTGCTGTTATCTATGAGCTGGAAGCCATGGAATCACAGAAACATTTAGGTTGGAAAAGACCAACAAGATCATAATGTCCAACCTTTAACCCTACTCTTATCTTTATCACCCCTAAAACAGATCTCTAAGCACCTAATCTATATGACTTTTAAACACATCAAGGGATGGTGACTCAACCCCCTCCTTGGGTAGCCTGTTCCTGTGCTTTTCAACCCTTTCTGAGAAAAAAATAATTCCTAATGTCCAGCCTAAACCTCCCTTGATGCAGCTTTAGGCTGTTCCCTCTAATTTCCTGTAATTGTTCACTTCTGAGAAGAGGTCAGCACCAACCTTTGTAGGATGCCCTTTCAGGTAGCTGTAAAGAACATCATGTTATGGTGCTAACATAATCATGTTGTGAGTCTTTCAAACCTGAGCTGGTGTTCCTGCACAGTACTGTGTAATTACACCAGTTCTAAGTGAAATAAATTTGCAATCACTCCATCACCTCTACCACGGTCCATTGCATAAAGGAAATTTGCTGTTTGATTCTTCTGTGCACATTAATTGAATTTTGTCCTTAAGGCATGACTGTATAGAACGCAAAGATGATAACAACACACAATCTCAACTAGTTTATTGCTCATCTTTTTTGAAAGTGGGTGGATGATCAGTGCAACAGAATCCTCACCTGTACTCCAGATTGTGTATCAGGGTGATTTAATTAACCTCCTTAAAAAAGATCACTAGTATCAAACCAAAGTTTTTTACATGTCACTTGCAGCTGCAGTAGAGGTAACTGTCAGGAATAAGTCCAAGTTAACCTTACTTAGATCACATACCCTGTATGCTAAACCTCTCCTTCCCACATTCAATAAATAAATATTTGCTGATACAAGAAACTAAGCCACTAATGGAGGTCAAATTCAGACCATATTGACTAATTAGCAAGAAAGATAATTAGTTTAGGGTCTTAAACTTGGGGTAAAAGTTATAAAGCCGGTTTCATGTCCTAGAAGAATATCTACTTAGAGTGAAAGTAGGACTAATAATTGGATTCTATGACCTGGTTAATTAGATAATTAGTGTGTAATCACATCATTCCATATTGTGGAAATTCATGTGCAAGTTGATACAGGATATTTTGAAATTTAGCAATATTATTTCTTATGCAAATTTTGTTCAACAATATATGCAATACTGCATTTGGGGTGAAGATTAAAGCTTGTGACTTTGGATACTGGATAATGAGGTCGCTTTCATAAAGTTATATTTCTGGCTTATTGCATTCTCAGTGGCTGTGAACTTCATTAAAATGTTTTTTAGAATATGTCCACCAAGGACAGTGTTTATTCTGGTCATCTGCTGAAATCTACAGGTCTTTTGGGCATGAGGAAACAGCAACACACTTTAGAAAACATTGCAAACTTAGTCCCAATGTGACTTGAATGCAAATAGTGAGACACTTAAACCTAGATTTGATATTATAATTAGTGGAATCAACATCCTAAACTTTAAACTCTATCCCTACTATAACCAAAGACATATCTGAAACTGGTTAGAAAGAACAAGCTTAGCACTTAACTCTTAAAGAAGTAAGATACAAAGTGTGTTAGTGATGGACGTGTTTTGTATGTTAAGTAAAGGCTAGAAATGAATCACTGTAGTGAAACAGCAGTGAAGCAATGCTATCAATGAATAATGGTAAATCTACATAAAATCAGAAGCATCCAAAGGAAAAGTTCTGCAGCATTTGTTTTATACCAACAACTTTCTACCCAAGAAAGTATACCTGACAGTAACACAAGCGAGATCAAAAAGATCATAAAAAGCAGTAAATGTGACAGTAGCAGGAAACTTTAACTACTGTTCTACAAGGCTGACAAGGATCAAACCAGGGCATGATGTCACTCTATGACAGCACCATGTAGCAGTCAGGGTGCTTCATGACAGCAAATGATAAGTTGTCCTAGTTATGTACATTATTCAGAAAGTGATTTTCAGTGTTGCAGAGAGACACTTTCTTTGAGTAAAACCTATTTGGAGCAAAAATACACACCTCTGCCCCTCCCTCAAATTCCATTGCATTGTGTCTCTATTTGAGAGGACTAACCACATGAAAGATGAAGACATTTGTTGAACAGAAGCAGCCAAGAGAGTTAAACGCTTCAGCATAGAAATTATTTAAAAACTCTGTGAAGCCTGGAGAACATGACTGTCATGTCTCAGAAATGTTTAACACAGATCAAAAGAAAGCAACAGCTTGAAAGAATAAGGTAAGGGAGTTGATTAAAAGTGAAATGCCACTCTTCGAGACAAAGGCATTTCTGAGTGAAGAAAATAGAATCGCAAGCTCTGATATTAAATGATAAATACAGTAAGAAAAGTCCAAGATGTGTCTGACACACTAGTCTACAAAAAGCTTAAAAACTACTATTAAAATTTCACAGCCACAAAGGTCATAGTCTCAGTAGGTGATTGCGGTAGTAAATGCTATGTTACATTATATTGCATTATATGATGTTACACTACACTATGTTATATAATGTTACATCACACAATATGATATGGTGTTGTTATATACCACGTTATTGTACATTATGTTGTATTGTCACAGAATCACAGAACCATAAAGGCTGGAAAGGCCCTCTGAGATCATCCAGCCCAGCCCCTAACCTAACATCACAACACTGGCCAGACCAGGGCAGTAAGGACCACATCTAGTCTGTCCTTCAATACCTCCAGGGATGGAGAATCCTCCAATGCCCTGGGCAGTCCATTCCAGTGTCTGATCACCCTTTCCATGAGGACAGGCTTCCTAAGATCCAGTCTGACCTCTTGCATTACGTTATATTACGTAATGTTACCTTTTGTTATGTTCTATTACATTTATTCTTTTTATTATATTTTTGTATTATATATTACTAAAATACTTACATCTTTGAAATAACAAGTTGAAAAGCATTTTTCAGAATACACATGGTGTTCAATAGACTTGTAGGCAGTCTGAAAACTGGTTTGAATAATGAGTTGATGCAGTTTGTTGGTAATTCAATACATGAAGAAGGAAATCCCAAAAGTGAAAGATTATGGGAGTAGCTGTATAATCAGGCAGCACATAAAACACAGAGTAGATAAAATACAAAATGACACACTTGGGAAAACTTAATTTAGAGCCGATGGGCTCTGAATTGACCCTTGTCTTTAGGAGTGAATTTTTGCTGTTATGATGTAATATTCCATGAAACACCAGCTCAGCGCTTAGTAGTGGGTGAAGAGCAAATTAAGTACTAAAGATGAAAGAAGTAGAAAACACAGCAAAGTACATTGTTAAGCCACTATATTAAAAAATAAACCCAGCCATGCCTTGAATTTTACCTCTGTCCGCAGTGGAGAAAAAATCAGAACATGAAAAGCCTCAAAGTAGGAGCAGAAAGGTGACCAAAGGACTGGGGTACAGAACAGCTTCTATACTAGAAGTGATTGTTTCAGCTATGGACATTCACTATGCAAATAACGTCACATGGGTAGAGCTATGACAGTTCATAAAGAGCTGGTGACTTATGACACTCGTGTCACAAGTACCAGAAGAGGGTTGACAGGGATTGGTGTATTGTCTCTTACAGGTAACAGTGGAAAATGCATAGTGAAACTAGGAGGAAGTGTTCAACAAATGAAAGGGTGTTCTCCCACGAGGTAAAGTTGTGCAGCTCTTTGCAATGGCATATTATCATTACATCTTACACAGTCTGAAGAGGAGATTACATAGTTCCATGGAACAGGATATTGTATCTAGCTCAGGACCATTCTAATGTTCAACTCATTAGGCCAAGAGAACATGAAGGAAATATTTTCCCTAGTCATCTGCTGTAACCTTTACTGTAGGAAGACGATCCTTATTTTTTGTGGATTTTGTTCCTTTTTCAGTGACAGGGAACATTTTTTCATGCTTTTAGATTATGGTAAATTAGGAGTGAGACAGGACTTTGTCTTATTTTCTAAATAAATCAAGACAGAAATTTGTATGTTCTTATAAAGATTTAGATACTAGCTTCAAAATATCCATCTTTCCATGTCTTTCATGTATGTGTCTCTCTTTTGCAAGCAGAATTATATGAACTCTACAAGGCTCTAAGATGAGCAGGAAGATCTGCTTCCATGGTAATGTGGCAATGTGGTAAAATTCCATGCCTTATCTTCCAATTGCAGAGTCTCAAGACTTGTTCAGATGAACCTTACATATTTCTGCAAAATGCCATGTATTACACAAGTATGACATGATGCATACTGTGTCATCATAAGTACCATGTTTGTGCCTTGCTCATGAGCACAAGAGTTACTGAGTTTGTGAGAGTGGATTTGTGAATCAATGGAATGGTGAGGTAGAAACTTAAGGAGTTAGAGTAACGTGCTAAAAGGAGATTGTCTTCTCACAATGCTTACATCATGTCTTTTTCCATCTTATACCAATAAGTAAAAGAAACTTACACAGAAATTGAGGCACAAATAGATGCAATTGAAATTAACAAAACATTATTTATGCATCAGTACCGCCAAAAGAGACCATTAAAGAAAGTCTGGGATACTATCTTTTTCATTTATTATATAATTGAAAGCAAATAAATTCAAGGTTCATTAAAAGAAATTACTAACACATATGTTGCCATTGTTTCATGGAGATATTTTGAGTTAATAGAAGGTCACAAAAGATACAGAAAAAAACTAGAAAAACAGTTTTACAAAAATCTAAACAACATGTAATGATAGACGTTGTTCCATTTTATACTATAAAAACAGAAGCATTTGAGTTCATGTCAGTAGAGTCATATTTTATGTTACAGACTGAATTGGAGTCCAATTTTCAGAGAGAGCTTGGGTGGGCAAAGGACAGGCTGGCTGATTTAATGGGGCTATTCCACCTTTAAATTCTTCCATTTAATGAGTAATGGTCATTGATCTGACTACATGAGTGCAGTTCTTTTCAAACCAGTGTTATAAAATATAATTGGATTGCTGTCAACTCCTGAAATTCTCTTCAGTGTATCAGCTCTCCTTACATTTGTCTTGCTTGGATATTACACCTTTTGGGCCTTTTAAGGATGTTTTCCTTTCTTTGTTTTAATTCCTGAAAAATTTTTAAGTGACAGGTTTTTTCTCCCAGGATCAGTGTGTTTAAGGTAGAACCTGGACAAAATTCATATGAACAGAGCTGCTTCACTGTCACAGTAACAGGCTATCATCTCCTTAAAGTAGAGTGACAGAATCACAGAATCATCTTGGCTGTAACAAACCTTTAAGATCATTACAATCATTGGCTGAAGTTGTCCTATAGAACTACAGGAGACATGGAACAGAATTGAGAACAATTCAAAAAAATGCTGACTGTTAAGAGGAACAGGTGCTTTCTTTTCATTGCATACAATTTATGAATAATTTTTTAGAGAAACCAGGGCTTGGAAATGTTACTAGGCCTTCAAACGGTGTTGTAACTTCTTATTTGAACTGCTAGGATGCAAGACTGTCCAACACCATTATTACTGACAGGTTTTCTCGCATCTGAAAGAAATGGCATTAAATCTAATGCCATCACAAATTTTATTTGCTTCTAGTTCAATGTAAATATTTCTGAGGTGACTAGAACTTTTTTGATGTACCTGAAGAAGTCCTTAATGTAAAGTACTTTGTGTATTGTTTCCATCAAGTGCTCTAAACACAATCAAAAGATTGTGTTTTGAAGCTGTGTTGCACTGAATGGCCTCAAGCTGCACTAGGAGAAGTTTAGGTTAGACATTGGAGAAAATTTCTTTGTTGAAAGAGTCATCACACCTTGGAACAGGCTGCCCAGGGAGGTGGTCGAATTGCTATTTCTGGACATGTTTAAAAGTTGGATAGATCTGCAGCTTAGGGGCAGGGTTTAGTGGTGGTCTTCCAAGAGTTATGTTAATGGTTTGACTCAAAGATCATGGAGGTCTTTTCCAACCTAAATAATTCTGTGATCCTATAATCCTATGAGTCACAGTGTTATTTTGATTGATAAGAGACCTTTAAGATCATTGATTCCAAGAATTAACCCACCACTGCAATTTCACCAGTTTGCACATGTTCCTGTGCAACACACTTGTATGTGTTTAAAACACCTCACAGAATTGTGACTCAGACATTTCACAGGATATCCTGTTTCAGTGCTGTACAACCTTCCAGTGAAGAATTTTTTCCTAATCATAGGATCATAGGATGTTAGGGGTTGGAAAGGACCCAAAGAGATCATCGAGTCCAACCCCCCTGCCAGAGCAGGACAAAACTATCTAACACAGATCACAGAGGAACA
>JAOXOE010033673.1:0-10036 GCA_028565055.1 Phoeniculus purpureus
AAACCCATGCTCCACCAGCTTGGAGACCAGAATGTGGTGCAGGACAGTGTCAAAGGCTTTGCTCAGGTCCAGGTAAACGACATTAGTTGCTCACCCCTCATCCATTGATGTTGTGACTTGCCAAATGCTGGTTCTCTGACAAGAGATGATGGAGCCCTGTCCACTGAAGCCCCACTCACTAATGCTCCATCCACTACTCTCCTTCCATCAGAGGAAGCTTTTGGATGCTGGCTCTGAGGCAGTCTCTGTGCTCAGGAGGCCTCAGGGCTGTCCTTGCCCTTGATATCCATGTATTGGGCACAGCTGCTGGGAGTCCCTGACCTCTCCTCTGACTCTCGTCTCCCAAGGACAAGCCTGGTGCTGTTTCTTGTGTCTCAGGCCATGGTAGAACCCAGCCCTCAGTCCAAAGATTCCGTGTTTCTCACTTCTTACGACTAACGAGTGAAAGGAGCAAGAAGAAATGGCCTCAAGTTGTGCCAGGGAAAGTCGAGGCTGGACATGAGGAAAATATTCTTTACTGAAAAGGTCATCAGGCATTGGAAGAGACTGTCCATGGAGATGTTTGGATCTTCATCCCTGGGTGTGTTTAAGATACACATATAGATACACAGCTTAGGGACATATTTCAATGGTGGGCTTGGTACAGTTAAGACCTGATGGTCTTAAAGGTCTTTTCCAACTTAAATTATTCTGTGATTCTATCATTCCATTATCCTGGTACCTGCAAAAGTCATATTTTTTTTCTAAGTCTTCCCTAGGTGCAGAGGTCAGCTTGGCTTGTAAGACCTTCATGGTGGAAGTTTGTGATGCTTGGAGCTCTTCTGGAGCTGTACACCATGATGTAGAGGTGTCAGGGAAACTGTTCTAGTGGTGCCTCACTGCAAACAGCAGGGATTTGTGTTGCCTCACAGCTGGCGCTCTGCCTTGGCATTGCCTCCGTCATGGATGTTACCTGTACCCTGACTGTCACCTGTATTGTGAGCTTTTTGACCCTTTTTTTTTTTGTGTGAGTGGGTGGCTACAGGCATGATGTACTTCTGCAGTAGGAACCCCTTTTTATTCGTTCTTGTTTTCTACAGGAGATTTAGAGTGTGAAAATGACTACTGACTATAAAACAGGAAAGTTTACTGCCATGATGTGATGGCTTCTTTCGTTCTGTAAATATTAAATGATTACCATGGAATACAACAGCTGAAAATGCAGTGCTAGGCTTATTTCAGGATAGCAAGATCTGTTGTGTTTTTCTGGCTTTTGGGTTTTTTGGTTTTCAGAGGCCTGAAATGACACTCTTAGATGATTGATTCTGCGCGGTGAAAAATGGTAGGAGGCTAAATGCGATGCTTAGTCCTCTGCCTGTTCCCAACAAAATCCATGAATAGATGAAAAGAAGGTGTGAGATTAAACTACAGCTGTTGCATGTATACTTGTAGTTATTAATGAATATTTTTGAAAATTTTGATTGATTGTACCCATAGTAAGTCAGTTAGATCTTCAGTGAGAGGTGCATCTTGCAGCCTTTTTTTTTTTTAAGGTGTGTGATACTCATCCTCACTTAGAGGGCAAAGGAGCCAACACACAAAGTGCTTAAGAGGTTTGGGAGACAAACTCCGTTGGACTTTGGGGGTCCCAGCTGTAAGTTAGAGAGTTGACACAGATTTAATCAAGTCTGCCAAAGGCATGAAGCGTACATTAGTGAAATGCTTCTGCGTTTTGTCATATACG
This sequence comes from Phoeniculus purpureus, assembly GCA_028565055.1. Taxonomy (NCBI): domain Eukaryota; kingdom Metazoa; phylum Chordata; class Aves; order Bucerotiformes; family Phoeniculidae; genus Phoeniculus; species Phoeniculus purpureus. Next base: position 1,724 of record JAOXOE010033673.1, read on the forward strand.
GAGATTCTGGATAGGAACAGTATGGCTGTTAATAAGTAGACATACTACTCAGAGTTCATGTTGCAGGCCACTCTGCCTCTCTTTTTGTGAACGTATCACTTCAATGAATTCTTACTACTGAACCTTCAATCTTTTGATTGGTGGGGTTTCATCCTGATGTGGTTGCCTCTCCTTTGTATTGTGGTTAAAGAATCATCATCTAGAAAGACCAGTTCTAGAATTAATTATGTAATTGTAACTAGGAGGACTGATAGTTCACGATGTAGTTAAATCCAAGTTCCTCACCAAAACCAGTTGGTGGATGTCCAGTGACAAATAGCTGTAATTAAAAGCAAGATTAAAATATTTCTGGATGAGTAGTCACAGCTCTTAGAGGTGTGTGGGGGGTTATTTTCTGAACACAGGTAATGTTAGTGATTAATTTACGCTACAATTACAGGCCATGGATCCCAAGAAGCAGTTTCTGTCTCTATGTTGATGTGCACCAGGGGCTGCTTATCTGTGGTTCTTGACAGCTGTCATTTACAGTGAGAATCTGTCTTGCAAGTTGTCTCACTTCTACCTCATCGTGTGTAATGTGCTACTGCTGCTCATCTTGTTCACAAGATATTGCTGGATAAGAGGAAGTTTGGGCTTAGGATAAGAGGTCTACCCTGCCAGGGTAATGATGATGGCTGTTGCTCATGAAGAATGGTTGCTAGCTTGGAGCATCCTTAGAAGCAGCTCAGAAGGTGGCAAGGACCTGTGTTAAGTTGGAAGGTTTTTAACAGGGGTTTGGTGCGCAGTTCAGAGCAGACTTTCACCTTTGTATCCCAGATTTCCAACAATTACGCTTTTATTTCATGGTAAAGAAGAAAACATGTTCAAGTGTGAGAGGGTAATCAGAGATTTGGTTTGTGCACAGACGTTCAAGAAGCACGGTAAGGGTTACTACAACTCAGTCTTTCCAGAAGTCTGTCTTTCGTGCCTTGACTTGCTGTGAATGCAGTTTTTTATTTATGAATAGACTGCCTTTGTGGGAGTAAAGACTTTAAAAAAGCGAGTGTTGTAGCTGTGGAGTATTGTCACTGCTTCCAAGTGAGGTATTTTAATTACGCAGACAAAAAGGAGACAGTCATAAAACTGAAGAGTACGTTACTGCAATCGTTCAGATGCACGGAAACAACACACATTTTTACCATAGTTCTGTCAGTGTTTATGCTTTGTTTGTGACTATGACACTTATTTGAAGATAACAGAATTAAGCAAGTTCTGTGGTTTGTTTTTTTTTTAATTGTAGAGGAAGTAGGATGAAAATATCTATGCAAATTTAGGGTATGGTACTGAAAAATTTTGTCACAAAATCAGGTGAATTTTTCTTGTTTTCAGATTTCATTGCAAACAGAAAACTGTAGATACGTTTTGCTGAAGGGTATAGTTTTTTTTGCAGTCCCAGCTGTTTTATAGGTGAGGCTCTAAATAGTGTTAGACTTGATGGCTTTGTAAGTTTTTTCATTAAAAATTTGGTGGTTCTGTCTGTTTTCATTTTAGTAGTTTAAGTTGTTAAAAATCTGGAGGACAGGCAGTACAGTGCCCACATGAGGCAAACTGAAAAAAGGTACTCACATAAGCTTCTGGGAAGTAAAACCACAGCACTTAGTGCATTTCTTTGGGTGATAGTTTTTCCTGTCTTAAATCTTTCTAATTCTTAATAACAGAGAGCTTGAAATGTGCTGCTCTCTTCCTCAGAGGGATGGGTTTTCTCTGCCTGTGTAAGCAGCACTTTCAAGAGATGTAAAACCAAATACCAAGCCTCATTCAAATATTGGCTAGACAGGAGGGGGGAAAAAAAAAGGCTGTTACTTGTTTTATTTTGGTGTGCAGTAAATATTTGTTCACATATCTTAACTGCTGGAACAGAAGAGTTACAAGAGGGAATGGGTTCAAGTTACAACAGGGTAGGTTTAGACAATATTAAGAAGAAATTTTTCACAGAAAGGGTGGTCAAGCACTGGAATGGGCTTCCCAGGGAGGTAGTTCAGTAGCCATCCCTGGATGTGTGTAAAGATCATTTGGATGAGGTGTTGAGGAATATGGTTTAGGGGTGAACTTGTAAGGTGGGGTAGATGGTTGGACTCAATGATTCCCGGGGTCTTTTCCAGCCAGAGTGATTCTGTGTTTCTGTGATAGCTATAAACACCTTGACTCAAAGCCTGCAGAAATCAGCTGTAGTTTTGTTCACAGACTTTGTAGCTAAACTCTTAATCCAAATTAGTTGAAGCCCAACCTAGAAGCATCAGCAGGATACCAATGGTAATTATAAATTTGTGAGCAAAGCCAAATGGGTTCATGCTTGCTTGAAAATGAAGTTTGTGCTGGGGTGTTGTGTGTCTGAAGGATCAGAGATCAGCTCAGCTGGTACCACACTAAGCTCTTCAGGGCAGTATCCAAGTTGCAGCATTATTTAGTTATGCCACTCATTAATTTTCAAGTGTACTGCAGCACTTGCGTGGAAAATAGTATGTTGCCCTCTCATGAGACTTGCAGTTTTTGATTCCTATGCCTTTTTCAGTCTTTCACATTTAAATATCATACATGAACAAATTTTGAATGCACTTGAAAAGCAGGGAAGCAATGACTCGTGTAGCTTCCTTGTGCTGTTCCCTTCACTGTGTTTTTGTCTCCAGATCCAGAGGCCAAGCCCAGCTTAGAAGTGCATGTGACTGAGGAAGCTCTGCATGTGCAGGGAAAGGAGAGAAAGGGAGAAGAAAATGGACTGGAGCATGAGGGCATCAGATATTCCTAATTTTCCAACATGAGACGTTTGAAGGTTATCACAGCAAACGTCTTCCATATGCTCCAAAAGATTAAAACGTATGAGAAAGAGAGAACTGATTAGGGTTTAGAGAGTGATTTATTCCTTCTTTAGCTACTCACTGTCCCTGAACTCCTTGTCTTACAGGTCTGATGGTGTCATTGACACTTGATAGAGTTAGGCTGTTCTTTTTAATATCAATGTTGTGAAAGATGTGGGTGCTATTGTCCATCACTAGTTAGGACCATCACTCTGGTGAGATTCTGTCAGAGATTTTGGGTTATTTTTGCTGCAAAAAAATTGTTTCTGAGTGACACATTGCTGGAGAAAATTACAGCACCATCTGGTGTTTTTGTACCTCATTCATTTGTATGAGGATTTAGAGACGTACAGGTTGATGGAAAGATACAGCAATAATTTACTCATAGGCATTCTGGTATTTCGAAAAAGTGTTTGTATTTCCTTTATAAGGTACGAAAAGGACTGGATAAAAAGAGGGCCTGAATTGTCTAGTGGGCGTTGCAAATGATTCCGGAATTCATTGCAGTTGCCTTGGTCAGGACTTGTTAGCGCCGTTGTGTAAACTTCAAGGGAAAAAAAGAGAACACACAGACCTTTTGGTAATTCCTGCTTGTAATCTGTGCCTGTGTGACGGCTGTGTCAGAAGCTTCTCACTCAAGCAAACTGGTCAGATACTGAGATCACCTGGCCCAGAAGCAGTTAGCTGCTGAAGAAGACTGAGAACCCAACAGAGCAGCTATGTTTAGACATTTATTTGTTGGAGGATTTGAAGAAAGAGGGACGAGGGGTGAGAAGGAGAGAAAGAAGCTGATTTTCCTGTTGATTGCATGGTCATGTTTCCCTTCCGAAAACTGGATTGTTCAGTTTATGGAGGTAATCAGTATTAAACGTTAAGCCAAATAGCTCGTTAGAGCTGCTCAAAGAGAAAAAAAAAAGAATCATACTGTGGTGGTGATTTTTTTTTTTAATTTTACCAAACCAAAAAAAGAAAGATGACGAGAAAAACGCTTCCATATAACTTTTCCTCTCTTGGAACCATCAGGTTAGGGCAATCTTGTAGGCTCCCAGGGACCATCAATATTTTTCTGCAATTTCTTTGTCGTTGACACACTCAAGCCTCTTGAATGTCAAATGGGGAGACAGGGCAGAGGCAGAGACTGGAAAGAAATCTGCCTTACATACAAGAGGCTGAGGGAATCTGTTTTCTGGTTGTTTTAAGGGCATTGCTGGGAGGATGAATTCGGGTTGTTTAAGTAAAATAATTGTGCTGGCAATCAAACAAGAACAGTTGCTGCCATATTTGCCAGCAATTAGGGTTTTTTTTAGGATAAAGAGTGCTTTTTTATGTTCAAGGCTATGAGTAGAAGCAATAAAATCACAGCCTGAATTATAAAAATTAATTGTGGATCACAGAGAACAGTGTCTGTGCTTGCTTAATTCCTTTTCATGAAGGGGAATTTCCATTTTATTTCATAAAAGCTTTGTAATTGTTTCGAGGTGAACTGAAGTACCCAGCTTTGCTGCTTTACAGTTTGCTTTTGGGAATCACTTTCCTATTTTCTCTGGCATATTTTACTTTATTGTCCTCTCCCTGTCAATTTCTTTTAAAATTCTCTTTCCGTTTCCACTTGGTGTTAAACACGTTCCTGCTAAGCCACACCGGTGCAGACTGGCTGATGCATGTTGTGTTTTCTATCTAAATTACATTCTAAATAATCTCTCTCTCTCTCTCTCTCTCTCTCTCTCTCTATATATATATATATATATCACATTCTGGCTCTGTCTGTTTCTCAGTTAGAATTGTGGGTGCCTTTTTCCCCTTCCTACAAGAAAGCAAACGGGGGGGCAAAATGTCTGTTGCTATTCACAGAATTAGGAGCAGCAGATAAATATTTTTATGTGAGATTTGTGAGAATCACGGGATATCTTTATTTGGAAGAGACCTTTAAGATCATCAGGTTCAGCCTTTGACCTAGGCCTGACAGGTGACCACTCAGCCAAAGCATCAAGCCTACACACAATTTAAATACCTCCACAGATGTTGTCTCCACCACTGCCCTGGACAGCCTATTCCATTGCTTTACGACACTTTTGGTGAAGACATACATCCAGTTTAAACCTCCCCTGGCACAGCTTACAACTGTTTCCTCTAGTTGCAGAATCCTAGAATCCTAGAGTCATTGAGTGTAGAAGAGACCTCCAAGATCATCAGGTCCAACCATCAACACAATGCCACCGTGCCCACTAAACGATGTTTCCAAGTGCCAGAGTGACTCTTTTAACACCTCCAGGGACAGCAGTTCCACCCCTTCCTTGGACACCCTGTTCCTACACCTGACCACTCTTTAGTGAAGAAATTTTTCCTAATGTCTAATGTAAACCTCCTCTGCAACTTGAGGTTATTTCCTCTTGTCCTATCACTGGTGAATTAGGAGAAGAGACTGACTCCCACATCTCTACAACCTCCTTTCAGGTAGTTGTAGACAGCAGTAAGGTCTCCCTTCAACCTCTTTTCTCCAGACGAAACAACCCCAATTCCCTCAGCCACTTTTCATAGAACTCGTTATCTAAACCCTTCTTGAGCCTTATTGCCCTTCCTTGGATATGTACCAGCATCTCGGAGTCCTTGTATTGAGGACTGATCACAGTATTTGAGATGACGCCTCACTAGTGCTGATGACAGAGGGACCATCACCTCCCTACTCATGCTTGGCACAGTATTTCTGATACAAGCCAGGATGCCATTTGCCTTCTTGGCCACCTGGGCACATTGCTGGCTAATATTCCACTCTTAGCTGATACCCCTGGGTGTTTTTCCAGCATGCAGCTTTTTAACCACACACTCCCAAGTCTCTAACTTTGTACGGGGTTGTTTAGACCCAAGTGTTTAGACCTGGCATTTGGCCTTGTTGAACCTCATACGGTTGACCTCAGCCTATGGATCCCTCTGTGTAGCCTCCCTGCCCTTCAGGGATCAACACACCTGTCCAGCTTTATGTTACCTGGAGACTTACTAAGGGTGCAGTTCGTCCCCTCATCCAGGTCATTGATAAAGATATTAAAGAGAACAGGTCCCAGTACTGAACTCTGGGGAACACCATTTGTGACCAGATGCCAGTCAGGTTTAACTCCATTCACCACCACTCTTTGGGCCCAGCCATCCAGACAGTGTTTTATCCAGTGCAGCATGTACTGTGCTGTATGTTTCTGTGGGAGACAGAGTGTGAAAGGCTTTACAGAAGTCTGGGAACACTTCGGATAATGTGTTTTTGGTTAGACAGTTTTGCCTTGCAGGAGTTAGGACCTTTGGAAACTGCATGGGCTGAAGGTAGGAAGGTGCAATCCTGGCCTGGGGAAGAAGATGACAGTCTTACAGTGTTTGCCGCTGGCCAAGAAACTTGTGCCGTGAGGCAAGGTAGTGGAAAGCATGCTTCAATGTGCAGGTCCCAAGCAAGAATATGATCCTCATCTCCTGGCCAATGGTAATAACAGCAGAGAGGATATATCTGAAATTCCCTTAAATGTGGAAAGGCTTTTTGGGAAAAGCTCCAAGCACTTGGAGAAGTAGGGTGACAGCAAGGCAAGTACAGGAAGAGATACAAGAGGTTAAGTTCCTTGTTCAAGGCAATATAGAAGTATTAGGGTTCAGGATCCTGCTCTGCTACTGGAAAGACCAGGTGTGAAGCTATGCACTGACCCAGACACCAGCCTAGAGTGATCCGCACTCTGACTGAAGGAGTATCCGTACCTGGTGTTAAGTGCTCCGGTGATGCTCAATAAAGAAGTATCTTAAAACCAAACAGTTTAACTTCCATAAAAATCAATAAGGAATATCCCTCTGTTAACAAAAAACATCTCCTTGAGTTTTCTGCATCCCTTTTGAGATCACCTAAGCAGTAAAGTCAGCTGAAACGTCACTTGACTGTGTAAGTGTTGGCACCATGCATGGCCTTTACCATATGGGACTAGTGGGTGGAAATCTATTTAACATTCTTGCTGCTAAAACTGTTGGAGTAAGACTCCTTTACAATGGAGAGGGGAGATGTCCCTGCAGCCTTGTCCTCAGATAGCCTGTCACGTCCCTAACTTCTTACATTGCAGCCACTGCCTATTCACAAAATCAGTTGTGTGTTTTTGCAGCGCTGAGGTACACCACAGATGGCTTTATAAACCTATAAAATCTAAATAAACCTAAATCCCATACCTAAGGGAAAATGAAAAAAGAACAGTAATGCAAAAAAGTACAAAACTAGGAAAACTGGCATTTACCAGCCATGTCTCCCCCTGCTTTTCAAGCCGCTAATCAATGAGGTTTAAAGTCATCTTCCAGGAATTGAATAAGATTCATAGCCCAGAAAGGACTCAGTAATTTCTGTCAGAGACAAATTAGTTTTAGTTTTTTGTTTTGGTTATAGGAAAGGATTCAGGTGCAAGGAAGAACAAAAGAATTTATTTAATGTTTAAACCAGACTTTTTGTCTCAGCTCAGTGTAATACAAACCATGTGTTTTGGCTGGAGATTCGGAAAGTGATGCAAAACAGTGTCCTGGTAGGGTATATATCTGACAGCACCACCTCCTTGCAGTAGCTGAGCCTGTATGAATCAGCCAGTAGTCCATCTTTCAATTCTGAGGAACTGCAGTTTTTTGATATTGATGGAAAATGATGTTTTGTACTGTTTAAATATGATTATGTTGAAATAAATAGGGCTATGTTTTCCTTATTCCTTTTGCCACTGAATGCAATTATATTGCTAGTTTTTTCTTAGGTGCAGGACGCTGTCATTTGTTCTACCACACTGAGTAGCTATAAAAGGAGCTGGTGAAAGAGGAAAACTGGAACTTGTTCTTGAGAGAAAAATACTAAACCCCAGTTGTTCCAGTATTTAGCCTTCTATTCCATGCAGTTTTTTTCATTTTAGGCAGGTCTATTTGCAAAGTTTATTATCAGTCATGTCTTTTTGGGAGTTTTTTGCCTTGATAGTGTATCCTGGAATAGAACCAGAGTTTTGATGAAAAAGGTTGGTGGACATGGCCTGGTCCAACCCCTCCACTTGGATCAATGCTGACTTCAAAGTTAGACCAGGTTGCTCTGGGTCAGATTTTGAGCATCTTCAAGGGTGTACAGTTTGTAACCAGCCTGGACAACCTGTCCCATTGCTTGACCTTCCTCATGGTGAGAAATACTTTGCTTGTCTTTCAAGCTAACTACTTTTAGCTTTCCGTTTGTACTTCTGTCTTTATAGAATCACAATCATCTACGCTAGAAAAGACTTTCAATATTATTGAGTCCAACCATTAACCAGTTACAATTTATATTTAAGATTTTATTATCATGAAGTTATTAGCAACATTTTAAGCCATCAGGGTCTCCTTGCTCCAGGGCAAGCTACGTATGAATGCTGCAGTTGGGGTGGGTGTGCGACACAGAGTCAAGACCAGTGTGCAAGCAGTCAAAGAAGATACTTTATTAATGCAGCTAGCTCCTTTTTATACCCTT
>JAOXOE010033674.1:0-10035 GCA_028565055.1 Phoeniculus purpureus
GTCTTAAGGTGAAAACTGAGACATTGATTAATATTGCATTGCCTACGGTAAGTACAAATTAAACTATAATATTTGAAAACTATTTACATATGTACAAAACTTCTATTTCATAAAAATAAAAACAAAACTTGACACGTTCTCTGAAATGCCACATACACTAGGGGTCTTTTTAAATACCTTAGGGTTTTTTTGGTTCTGTTATGGTGCTATCTAGCAATGTCATATAAAACTCAGATAACAATAGAAATATTGCAACATTTTAATAGCAAGAAAATCAGACAGGAGAACAAAATGTTCACAGTAAAAAAATTGAACTTTCACTTTGTCACCGCATTATTGTGATTGTAAATGGTTTAAGATTTTCATTACAAATTTTAGTGACAAAAGATTGCATTTGTAAGTAGTGCCAGATAAAAATTTTATAATTTGATGTGAATACATAAATAAAGCGTATTTATTTCTTCTCCACTAGTGCTAATCTATGTAAACACATGTAAAATATTAATGAATACAGAACAGGATGCAGATTTTAATAAATAGTCATTAAAATAAATACAAGCATATTCTGTAAGTTATGGTTCCTCTATGAAAGCAAGGTTTTCTCACATCCAAACCGAGAGAAAAGTAGTGAGTTTGATCAGTAAAGATGATGTGTTAACCCTAAGTAAACTTTAAAAATTTAGCACAAAGATAAAGTGTAGTTTCTGGGAAACACACTAAATGCAGTGTTCAACATCCGCCTACCACATAAGAGCAAAGAAAACAGATGTGTCCCTATGTTTGGCTTCTTACGCACAGCAAGCTGAATTGGTCAATGCGCTATTTCTTGAACGACTCCGAATTTTTTAACTTTAAACTTTATGTAACATTATGTGGTTTATGCTATGCTGTTGTATATTTACATTAAATTATACTAATATTACTTGACCCATGCAATAGCCAATATCAGGTAAAATCATGGAAAATTAGAAAGGAAAGTTAGTATCATTAATCTACTCAATTGTGAGTAGATCACACACAGACAGAAAAATTACATGGAATATTAAGGTTAAATTGTCTTTTTAAAATCTGTATTACTGCATAACCTTTTTGTTTATTATTGTTGTGCTTTATCTGTATTGATGCTTTCACACAAACACTCATCAGAGATACTGGTTTTGTTCAAGGTCATTCATTCTTTACAGAGCGTAAAAGGATGTTAGACAGCTGTAAGTCCAAGCCTCCACGGTACAGGTTGAGGTAAATTAGAAAACATATATGGAACAATCCTCAAGTAAAACTGTTTCTCTAGGACTTGGGCAGCATAGCTTGCTCACTAGTCCTTTGGATTATTCTGATACTTCAGAATTTCTGTGTCATCAAAGTAAAACAGTATCAAGTATCAGCTATTCAAGATTTTCTAAAAAGGGGGAAAGTTCTATGTGACCTTCATTCCCATCATAACATCTATGACTACAATGTCTGTCACTTTTAAGTCATGTAGAATATTATAGAAATGCATAGACTAATGATTCTGACTCCAAAAATCCTGTTTATAAAAATCCTTATGTATTTAGTTTAGCTGTGATGGAGCTGATCCTTCTCATAACATCTCTCAGGGTGATGTGTTCATGGTGGTAGCTGGATGGATGTTGATAACACACCAGAGTTTTAGTTACAGCTGAGCAGAGCTCACACAGCACCAAAGCTGTGGCTGTTGCTTTCCTAACATTCTTCCCAACTGAGGAGGGCTAAGGCATGGGCCAGGTCAGCTAATACAAACTGACTGAATGGATATTCCACACTATCTGAAGTCAGCCCAGGTGTAAATGGAGGGAAAAGAACGGGTTGTGGGAGGGCATTCACTGATTGCATTTTATCCTCTGGAGTAACCGCTATGTGTATCAGGACCTGCTTCCTAGGACAACAGCTTAATAGATTTTGCTTGTGGGAACTAGACTATTATCTCCGATACTTACCTTTGCTTCTATGCACAGTGTTTGTTTTTTCTGTTTCATTAAAATGTTGTTGTGTTTACCTGCTCAATACATTATTCTTTCCCCTTTCCAAGAAATAGGTGTGACAGAGCAGCTTTTGCAGGCACCTGACCCCAGCCAGGGCCAAACCACCACAGTCATTTTGGTGCCAAAACCTGTGAATGTTAACAACAGGTTTGTTCAAAACTTGTTATAAGTAGAGCTATTTAGTGGCAAGCTCCTGCGCAGGTCATGGAGATTTTTGACAGCATTGCTTGTCTGTTTGAGAAAATACTGTGACATGCTTTACGCTAAGACAAAACTAACCAGTTAATTTAGTTAATGAGCTAATTGGCTGAAAAAACACTACAAAAAAAACCAACAGACAAACAAGGAAACTGCCTATAAATTGTAGGCAAAAAACTAAACTAACTCAATTTGGGGAAAAAAACCTCAACACAACACAATTAATTCACACCACATATAACCCCACACAGATAATTCACCCTACACAAAAACCCCACACAAAGACATAGAAAAATTAATCCCATGCTCTTGCATAACTGAGCCAAACTGTAATCCCCAGACCCTCAAATGCGAGAGACTTCCAGGTTCTCTTGTTCCTTGAGAAAAGCGCATGTAGTCCATGCACACATCTGTCAGTATTGCCAGGCATTTTAAAGACCAATTCTCTGTTCCATGTGCTTCCACATCAGTCCTCCATTTCCAGCATGCAGATTTTTATGGCACGAACACGAGAAGAGCTCTCTCCACTGGAGGAAACAGTGGAATTCAATGGAAACCTTCCTTCCACTGATCCTTGACTCTCTCTGTCTATTCACCATGTTCTCAGGGCAAGATGGATGCCATGTTCAGCACTCAGCAAAAACCAGATAGATGAAAAGGAAGGAGGAGTCAGAAACCCAAAACTGAAAGTTCTAAACCCCACTTTGTTTTTAGAGCCACAGAAACTCAGCTTGCGACTTGCAAGTCAAATATCTCACAAAATTTCAAACTATACACGCCAACACAAATAACAGCTGTGCACATTGTGTTGGTGTTACTAGCTATCTCGAGAGAACAACAGTGTCGGAATATACTCCCCTCTCCCTAGCCAGTATTGATGTTGATGGTTTTATTATACGAGCTCCCAAGATCCTGGCTTACACGTATGTATTCTCTCCAATATCACTAAATAATACTGCTGGCATGCTATGGGCATTGTGGAATCTTATTTCATCTGAGTGTGAGAGAAGACAACCTCTGGGGGAGCTGGTATTAAAACACACCCTGAAGCAGCTGGTCTCTAGGAGGCAGGGTGTGTGAAGGGATTTGTACAGATTCCCAGGATGGTGATCACCTCCCATAGCCTCTCTCAGCAGAGAAGCAACCTTGGCAAACTGACATGCCATCTCATAGAAGGGCAGCTGGCCTATACGAATGAAAACTAGCAGCTCCTAGCGCTGTAGTGGGACGTGGCCTGTGCCCATTTAGCCACAGTTCAGTACACTCAAAGGACCAATGACAGTTTGAAGCAGGTACCCAAACTTCACCAGAGGATACCATGATCGCAGCAAGGACCCAAACGAGAACTACAGTGGTTGCTGCAATCATGTAGAAAAACAGTGGACAAGAAGGTCAACAGGTCCATAACACCAATTAGTAAAGCAAGAGGAAAAAGAAGAAGAGAATGATCAAGCAGATGGTCTTTCAACTAAGAAATCAGAAGAGGTGAGGGAATTTAAACAAGAAGCAGAAACTATCCAGTCCCTGACCATATTACAACTCTGAGATATGAGGAAGGATTACAGCCACCAGCTGGGTGAGCAGTCTGCTGCCTGGCTGCTTCAGTGCTGGGATAATCGGGCTGACATTCAGCAGCTGGAAGGCAACAGATTTCCCAACACACTTGTTCAACAGAATGTGTCTGCTCAACTTCCTAGAAAAACAACTAAACATCTTCTGCGGATTTGAAGCAGAGAATAATCCTTACTATTTACCTTTGTTTCCATGCACAGCCTTTGCTTTGTCTGCTTTGTTAAACTGTTGGTTTTTTCCACTGTCCTCTTGTTATATTTGTCTCTCCCCTGTCCATCTAAACAGAGGGCAGCTTTGGTGGGTACTTGGCTCAAAAGCCAAATCATCACACCTGCACAATGACTGTCCATCAGCTTTCAATGAAAAAAGCTTTGGAATAAGTATTGCAGTTAATTAACTACGGGACTGAAAGCAAAAGTAACCCCACTTGCTACTTCTTTTCTCCCCACCAACCCATCTATCGTGTATAACCTTATCTCTTTAGCTCCATCTGCCATTATATTGTAAACTTTTTGCCTTAATAAGAGTATCTTTCTTGGTATTTATATAGTGCCCAAAGCAGTAAGCTATTAAATTAAAACTAATCTCCACGAGAAAACCAGCTACTGGCTGGAAGAGCAGAGAGGAACGTGCTGTGTAGCGTTACTGAAACAGGAACAGGGAGAGTTCAGCGTGCCGTTTGTGTCTCACAGGCCTCCTGTACCAGTGCTTCACTGCAGGCAGAACTTCAATTCTCTGCCGCTATGAAATACAAAATGCACAGATAAACAGAAATAGACTTTGTTTAGAGATACACACACCAGTTTATTCTCTAGTAATGAGAGAAATTAGATCCCCCCTTGGGCTAACTGCTAAACTGAAAACATACTGATCACGTAATTACTTTCATTACCTTCAACGTATTTCTAGTAGGACAGTTCTAATACTACCTCTGTATTGGGATGTCGTGTTATATTTAGACTCAGACTGAACACAGTAAAAGCATACTTTGACTATCTTAGAGGTTGCTAAGGTGACCAGTCTAAAAACTTTTGCCTAACTTCTCCAGTGCAATCTTTGACTAGGTAGCTTTGGGGAGGTGAAAGGGAAGAAGGAAAAGGGCAACAACATACAACAAGCTAATCTGTCATCAAGAGGACTAACACTCAAAAGGACTAATGCTTCAGACTTTATCACATGCCCCATGCATTGAAAAGTTAATTTTTAAGATTGGCTTTTTTCTTCTTTGTGGGAAATTTAAAGCACACAGTTATTTTTTCATCAGTAGCGTCCAACTGACGCTATTTAAGCTACTGAATATAAGTGTGTACATATAAATACGACCACTTTCTCCAGTACACGTTAAATAAGTTTGCTTCTGAATGCATTATGTCTTGAGCAAAAATTCTAAATGCCTAGAGACGTGGCAGAGGCCCCATCCCTGGAGACAAAGTCTCGGGTCTCAGAGAGACTTTTTGAGACTCAGGTCTCAAAGTCAGGTTTAATGGGACTCTGGGCAATCCGGTCTAGTAATGTCCCTGCTTGTTGCAGGGGGGTTGGACTATATAACTTTTGGAGATCCTTTCCAACCCAGTGATTCTATGATTCTGTGATAATTAACACCTTCTCTGACTCAGTCTTTGATGACCAGTCTAATTATTTTCAGGTTTTTCAGACTCCTGAGCTAGAAGGCAGGGATAGAGGGCAAGACACACTTTTACTAATCCAAGAGGAAGCACTTAATGACCTGCTAAGTCACTTGAACGCTTACAAGTCTATAGGATCTGATGGGATCCATCCACAAGTGTTGAGGGAGCTGATGGAGAAGATTGTCAAGACAGTCTCCACCATTTATCAACACTCCTGCCCAACAGGAGAGTTCCCAGATGACTGGAGGCTTGCTAATGTGACACCCATCCACAAGAAGGGACAGAAGAATGATCTGGGCAACTACAGGCTTGTAAGCCTGAACTTAGTACCAGGGAAGATTATGGAGCTGTTCATTCTGAGCACACTCACACAGCAAGTGCAGGACAGGAAGGTGATCAGGGTCAGCCAGTATGGGTTTATGAAGGGCAGACCTTGCTTTTCCAGCCTGATCAACTTCTATGATCAGGTGACCTACCTAATGGATGAGGGAATCCAAAAATAAAGCATTTGACCATCTCCCACAGCATTCTCCTAGAGCAGTTCATGGCTTAGACAAGTGGACCCTTCCGTGGGTAAAAACCTTGCCTAATGGCTAATGCCAGAGAGTTGTACTGAAGGGAGTGAAATTGAGTTGGTGGATGATTACAAGTGGTGATTCCCAAGGCTCAGCACTGGGGCCAATCTTGTTTAACGTCCTTATCAATGATCTTGATGAGGGGACTGAGTGTACCCTCAGCAAGTTTGCAAATAACACCAAACTGAGTGGGCATGTTGATCTGCTAATGACCTCTTCATGTATGAAGGGTCTGCAGAGGAACCTGGACAGGCTAGATCAATGGGCTGAAGTCAACAGTATGAGGTTTAACAAGGCCAAGTGCCAGGTCCTGTGCTTTGGTCACAACAACCCCATGCAAGCTACGGGTTTCGGGAAGAGTGACTGGAGAACTGCTTTGTGAAAAAGGACCTAGGGGTACTAATTGACAGCCAGCTGAACATGAGCCAGCAATGTGTCCAAGTGGTCATGAAAGACAAGGGCATTCCAGTCTACATCAGAAATACTGTGGCCAGCAAAACTAGAGGAATTATCGCCCCCCCCTCCCCGTACTCAACACTAGTGAGGCCTCATCTTGAGTATTTTGTTCATTTTGGTAGACCCCAATGAAAAAGAGATATCGAGGTACTGGGGAAAGGCTACTGAAGGGCCTGGAGGACGGATCAGATGAGTGAACTGGGATTGTTTAGTCAAAGAAGAGGAGGTTAATGGGAGACCTTATCGCCCTTTACAACTACCTGAAAGAATGTTGTAGAGAGGTAGAAGTCAGTGTATTCTCACAAATCACTAGAGACAGGAGAAGATGAAATGGCCACAAGCTGTGACAAGAGTTGTTTAGACTGAACACTAGGAAAAATTTTGTCACTGAAAGAATGATCAGCTATAGGAACAGGCTGCCCAGGGCAGTGGTGAAGTCACTATCCCTGCAGATCTTCCCAAAACATGTAGATGTTCCACTTCGAAACATGGTTTAACAGGCATGGTGGTGTGGGTTGCTCATTGGACTTGATGATTTAAGAGGTCTAATGGGGAAAAACAGAAGGCAAATAAACAAGGATTCTTGGTTCATCTCATTCATTTCTATTAATTTCTTAATAAAGCTGGTACTAGAATCTGAGCAGCCAGTTTTAAAACTAAGACAGCAAATTAACCCTGAAATGGTCACCTTAGAATCAATGATTGGTAGATGCTAATCCAAGAAAAGCTCCTGAGTTTCAAAGAGATAATTTTTTACATTATGTTTGTTATGATAGTTCTTAATAGTGCTTTTTCGTTTGAGTCTGTTTCTGTGTTTCAAATTTCATTATCAAATACTTACCCCACATTTTATTATATCAATGTCAAGTCCTGATCGCTACCAGCCCCATGCTGATGTTTAAATGTATATCTATGCTGTTGCCTTTATAGAAACAAAATAGAATAAAGACAGGGTGGTACGTCTAACATTGCAACACCGGAAAGACAAGACCTCTGTAAGTGGGTCCAAAGCAGGACCTCAAAAATTATCAAAGGAGTGGGACACTTCTGCTAGGAAGAGTGTTGGGATTGCTCAGCCTGCAGAAATGAAGGATCTGAGGAGACCTAGTTGTAGACTTTCAACATTCAAAGAAGGTCGATGTGAAAGATGGGGAAAGTGTTTTTATAAGGGCCTGTTGCAACAGGACAAGGGGTTAGTGGTTTTAAACCATTGAATGGTGGTGGGTCCTTCATCCTAGGAAAACTTCAGGATCTGGTTGAACCAGGTGCTTAGCGACCTGAGATAGTTAAATATGTCTTTGGTAATTGTTCACAGTCCAGGGCTGTGTGAGATGTGAGGAGGTGGAGTGGACTAAATGATCTTTAAAGTATCTTCCAACACAAAGTTGTCTGATTCTATGATAATATCGTTCTATGCATTCCGTGTTTGATGCGTTCTAGCAAAAATAAGCCTGACATCAGATGCATGGCCTGCTTTCTGTAAGCCCAGTTGCTTTTAAGAAGCAAAAGAAGGTGCACAAACATCATGAGTTTTTTTACACACAACACACACAGGTTCTTCTAGATTGCCAGTGGTAAACTGATAAACTACAGGACGGCTATAGCTGCTACAAACAAACATTACAATCACAAATACAAGCTTAATTTCTAGGCTAAAGAGCATAACTGAACTTGCAAATCTTATCAAAAGGCATCCCTTCTCGGGGCGAAGCGTGAACAGAGCCTGATCTGTCCCTGGAGTGTCTTGATCTCCCAAAACAGGAGGGTTACAGTTCACAAACAAGGTTTATACTTTAGTACTTACATTTATGTTAAGTGTGTCGGAGGGACTGGTTTTTTGTCATCAGTTCTTGAGCTTGTAGATTTCCCGATGTCAACAGTATTTCCTCGTATTGTTTTTGTTTGTTACCGGTGGTATCCACCGAGGCAGTGCACAGACATTGTTCAGGGAACATGGGCACTGCCTACAGTGGGATTATTAACCCGACTACACCACTGCTAGTGCTACCTTCAACTCTTCAGCAAGATTGGGAATCATCAGAATGCATCATGCAGTTTCTGACTTACCCAGACTAGAATACCTCCAAAAGCTGGAATACCTCCTGTTTCAGAATGTACAAACCTCATTGCAATGGGCTGAACCAGAACATATTTTCTGAACCTGAAAAAAACATACACACATTTACGCCTTCAGATCACAGACAATACACGTGGTCCAGAGGGGGCCACAAGCCAAGTGCTAGGTAGTGTAAATACATCCTCAACACTACAAGAATATTAGTACAGATATAATACATGCGGGTAACAGCGTGCACTCCTGTTACTGATGAATAAAGAAATTAGAAGTTAATTTTTGAGAACCTCACATTCACGATGTGTTTTAGACTTTTCTCTGGCTGAAGAAATCAAATTCCCGAGTCAGTGAAGAACACACTCTAGTGGAGACATATTAGTGTTCCACAGTGACAGCAGCACATGGTGAGGTCAATCCAGGAAGCCCATATTATTAGGCATGAAGTGATACAACAGACATCTAGATAAAGTTCAAAGAAATTATCTAAATCACTACTTAATGGTACATAAAGACTCATGGCAGAAAGAAAAAATTAGAATAATTAAACTGTGCAGATAGCCACCTTGAAGTTCATCATAGCTTGGATGGTAAAAGTAATTTGGTTTTGCTTTAAAATTATTTGCCTGAAGACTACAAATAAAAAACTAGCTCTAAGTTAAAAGTGCTAGTGTGGAGAATTCTTAGAAGAACAAAGACCAAAAGGACTTTGCTTCTGCACTGACTATCTAATTCAGAAATTGATCTAAAAATAATGTAGATGAGATAAGGTAAGACGAATATTACTGACTTAACCTCATAAAACTCAATAGTAAAGATACCCATTAGGCATACCGTAGAGATCAGTCAAGTAGAACCTAATTTGAAATAGCCTACTCATATTTGTGGGTTTTTTTAGATACATAAAATGTCCCCTCAGAAATGCCAGTGCAGTTTTTCATACGATTGTCTTGATTAGACAGGAATACTATCTTCATGTCTTTGAAATCCATCAAGAAATAGCTAAAATATTATAAAAAATTAAATATTTCTGAACTCAATTTCAGGGACATAAAGCAAGTATTCCAAACAACTGCATGCATTTTGTTGTTCTATTGACATGATACCATAAAAGGTTTCGTTTTCCAGTGCCAAGTCTCTCTCCCTTATTTTCTTTCTCTTCCCCTTTTGGAGAGGGAGAGGGGCTAATAGAGAGCATCTGTCCTTCTTCTAGTGGCCAGCAAAGCCTTAACCCGTGACGTCAACCATATAAATGTGTAGATATTATAACCAAAGTACAGCAAAATTGAGGGCTACCTGATAGAAGTAATACAATTAAATACAGCCATGTACCTCTCTGTATCACAGAATCATAAGGGGTTGGAAGGGACCTCGAAAGATCATCTAGGCCAGTTCCCCCCACCACAGCAGGAAGGGACCTCGAAAGATCATCTAGGCCAGTTCCCCCCACCACAGCAGGATCACCTAGACCAAGTCGCACAGGAACACATCCAGGCGGGTCTTAAATGTCTCCAGTGAAGGAGACTCCACAA
>JAOXOE010033675.1:0-10034 GCA_028565055.1 Phoeniculus purpureus
GGCTCCATCCTCCTGACACCCACCCTTCACATATTTATAGATATTAATGAGGTCACCCCTCAGTCTCCTCCAAGCTACACACCATGTAAATTTCTTTGCCTGATATACCTGGTACAGCCAAGTGAGCCTGAATGTAATTTTCTCCTTGAAGGAAAAACACCTGGAATTAGGGCCCAGCTATCAGGTTGCTGACCTTGAAGTATGTGGCCTTAATCATTAATTTTTTGTTTCACAGAGATACTTAGGAATAAGAAAATTGCCACATGATGGATGACATCTTCTCACCCACTGTGAATGACAGTGTCTGTCTTTCAGCAAACACTTCACATTCCCGTTTCAGGGATGAGTGTTTCTCACTTTGCCCAAGAACAGAGACTCAGCCTCTTGTTCTTCATTGCTTTTACTTTTTTTTTGCCTTGACTTGACAGTCTGAGCAGACCTTTCCTTTGCAGCAACCCTTTTACATCTTTAACTAATGTTGTTCTGTGATTTTAAGGTTGAGATCTGTGAGTCTGAAACATTTTCTGTTCAGTTAAAATTTTTGCTTTTTGTGCTGAGGATCAAGATTTCTCCAGTAGAACATTTCACCAAGTAAATCTGAAGTAACTGTCCACAGAGCAGTGTTTACAGGCTCTGTTCACCCAGTTACCAAGTCACAAGATCCTGTTATTTGGAATTGCACTGTTTTGGCTGATACCTTCTTCCTAAGCTCTGCTGTAGTCCATCTTTCTCCTCACCCTTTGCCCTCCATTATTTTTTTCCAGCTATTAGTTAGAAGAACCCCAACTCCTGTATTTCTTAAATACTGGGCATGCTTTTCCCCAGTAAAATTACTTTATTCACTAGCAAGCATGACAAAAACACCTCACATTTTCCCTCTTTCAAATGCCAGGGTAGGCTCCCTGACAGTCCCCAAGATTCCGTGGGTGTATGTTCACATGTAGACACTATTCGCTCCGCTTGGGTCATCTGTGACCATTCCCACTGAATGCTTGCATTTAATGGGAAGGCTTGTCTCCCGGATATGCTTGTCTGTCCTTATCAAAGGAAGTCCTTGGGCTATCTCTGAAGGAATCAGTTTGAAAAAGACCCCTCACTGGTACTTCTTGCTCCTCTGGCAATAGGGAGAATGGTCTGTGGGAGTTCTGGATTGTAGTTGTAATTATTTTCAGAGTGACAAGGAGGTCCTCCCCATCTCTTGGATAAAGTAGTCTCAAAGTTTTCTAGATTTATTTGTTCTTTATGAGATAAGGGCTTTGAGAAAAACCTTCTTTATGGTGAGGGTGACAGAGTACTGGAATGGGCTGCCCAGGTGGGTTGTGGAGTCTCCTTCTCTGGAGATGTTTAAAACCCACCTGGCCATGTTCCTGTGCAACATGGTTTAGGTGATCCTGCTGTGGCAGGGGGACTGGACTAGGTAATCTTTCGAGGTCCCTTCCAATCCCTGATGTTCTGTGATTCTGTGAAAGAAACGAGTAGAGAAGTGATGACACTACCCTCTGCTTTGTTAGGTAGCATCACTGCGAAGAGCTCCATCTGGCACGGGACACAAACTGTTCTAAAATGATTATTCAGCACATTTCCCAATTTGTTGCACTTCCCTTTTGGAAATTAATTGGCAGAACCATTAATTCCGTTCCTTCCTTATGAGACAAGACCCTGAGTTAATGGATGTTAATAGGGGCCAAGGCTAGATGTTGTGAGGCTGTTTGTATCACATGGGCTCAAGGTGCAAAGCAGTGCTGGAGCAGAGACTCACGGCTCCCCTTCTCACCTCTTTGGGGCAGCGCTCCCTGGCGTGGGTGTTTTCTTTGTGCCTTAGAACTGACCAGGGCAAAACTGAGGTTTTACAGCAGCTGGCATAATCCCAGAAGTAATGCTGGGACCAGCCAGTTCCCTGCAGTAGGAGCTGCAGTCTGATAGGAGTTGTATTGATCGGGACAGGCTAATGCCTCGCAGTAGTGAGCCACTTCTCACCTCTCGGCTGCCCATCCCATAGAAAAAACCCACTCAGGCCGCTGAGTCTGTAGAAATGTGCTACTTCGTGGCTGTGTTCAATACTGACATTTTAGTTGTGAATCTGCTGGGCTCTTACAAAAAATGTCCTCTTTTCAAGAGCTGCCAGGACCCCTGTTGAAGGAGAGAGCAGCAAATGGATTTGCAGTGGGAGAAGCTGCTTTTGCTGGAAGGACAGTTGCAAAGAACCGGCCTGTGCAGAAACTCAGTAGTGATTTATGCCAGAACCTTCTCTAGGTGGTTCACAAAAGAACCTCCAGCTTGTGTTGATTAGTTTTTGAGGCACAGTTGCTACAATCAAAAATACTTGCTCCTGATCCGCATGTGTCAACAGCTACTCTAACGGTACCAACCTGATTACACTGGAGTGTTAGCCCCAGATACGGTGCGTTACTCTCTAGCTCTAGGAATAATTCAGGCAGTTACAGCCTCTGGGTTCATCTAGCCATAGCCCTGATCACTTCTGATTAAAAACACATCAGTGAGGTTGTGGGTCTTTTAATGCTACACCTCAGCTTCTAGGATTTTTATTTGCCCTGAAGGATAAAAAAACCCCCAACCCTGACAATTAGATCTTGGTACAGAGAAACTCTTCAAAGACTGTGCAGTGCTAATGGAAAATATTGTCTTTTTCATAACGTGTTATTTAACTGTCTTATTGCAGTGTTAGTGTTTGCATTTGACTAATTGCTGTAGGCTTCGTGGTCGTGTTTTTGTGTTATTCTGGTTGCAGGGCCTCTCCTGTTACTTTCTTCATGTTTACCAAGGGTTTGACTCCTCCTGTTTCTCCACACAAACAACTAATTAGTCAACCGTTTTCTCATCTGGTATTTCTCAGTGGTGGGGGACTAGAAACTGGATTTCATCTGATTTTTCATTCGCTCATATCTTTGTAGATACAGAATTGCAGGGAAAGCCAACCTGCTAAATCACTGACGTGACAAGCAAAATAAAGTGGAAGTGATGAATCTCTTTGCTCAGATGGTGAGGGATGCATGAATTTCTAAGTGCCCTGCAGATGGAAACAGAAGCAAACACTGTCTGTAGTGTGACTGCAGCCCAGCAAACTGCTTCCTGGGAGCACAGGAACAAATTCCAGAGCTCAAATGTACAAGATTAGAGCCCCAGCCTAAAAAATGCTGGTCACAGTGTCTGAGCAAAGGAACGCGTTGCCTTCTGATGCAGAACAGCACCAGCATTTCTTTTGATAACACTGACTATTTCCACTGTGCTCCACCAGGTTCCATGAGTAGCAAGAGACAGCATTGGGTGACTATTGATCTGTCATTAACAGTAACGATGAGCCCATGAAGCTGTCTCGTTTGCCCTTTGGTGATGTCCTATGCTCTCCAGTTTGCTTGTATGGGCAGTACTTGGCAGTATTTCTGTGAACGAGGCAGAAAACAATTCTGAGAGGTGCAGTCTGCTGCTCGTTTCTGTCTGCTGGCTCTGCCCTGGTGAAGCCAAGAGAGAATTCCACAGGTAGAGATATGACAACAGTATAATCTCCTCTCGCCCCTACAAAACAATATTTATATTGCAACCCAGTTATCTGCAAGGAAGATTGAAGTAAGCAAGTTTTTATTCATTTTTGGTTTGTTTTCAAGCAAATTAACTCCTGCCAAGGTACGCCGCTTGTAGAAAACATGCTTTGAGGGGAGGAGGATTGAATTGTTATTTCTAGCTGGTCTTTTTTCATTATAATTTTAAATCAATATTTTACTTTTGTAAACAGGAAATCACACGTGGCAGGGTTCTTGAGTGTAATGGCATTTTGATGTGGACCGAGTAGTGTCTAGAGTTT
Source organism: Phoeniculus purpureus (assembly GCA_028565055.1). Taxonomy (NCBI): domain Eukaryota; kingdom Metazoa; phylum Chordata; class Aves; order Bucerotiformes; family Phoeniculidae; genus Phoeniculus; species Phoeniculus purpureus. The sequence goes on from JAOXOE010033675.1 coordinate 3,821, forward strand.
CCTCGTCTGCCTTTTAACATTTCTTGTATCAAACCACTGCACTGAAATTTAGCTGATGGCTGAAATATTTATGAAAAATCTGAATTAGAGCAGACTTTGCTGTGACTTCTTGACATAAGACAGATGTCAGTGGAAAGGCTGTAACAGAGTCTCATTTCGCCCCAAAGCACTGGGCAGCCTCCTGTCCTCGCCAAGAATATCTATGCACTATTCATAAACTGCAAGGGTGGCTGAGCAAAGGCTCAAGTGGAAACTTGTTCTGAGAATATTCTGTGTTTATGCAGCACAGAGGAGTTTTAGTAAAAGCAGCTGAGCTTTTCCGGCGGCAGGCTCAGCCCTGCTGTACCGCAGCACTCCTGCTCTGCTTCCCTGCACAACACTCTTCTTTAGGCCAGGCTGAAATGAGTTTTTCTTGAGCCTAAATCAGTGAAAACTGATGCTAACAACAAATGCCTGACCAAACCACGAGTGTGCATAAACGTTAAGCCTCAAAAAGCAGTATCTGTCAGCTTTCTGCAGCAGCACTGAATGCAGTGATGGATGCACTGAATGCAGTGATGCATCAGTCCTGCCCAGTGTAAGTCCTAACACACTGACATGCTCTTGGGAGGGGGTGTTGGATTATTTCATGTGCCAGATTGACTCTAAAGCCAGCGAATCACACAGAACCACAGAACAGGAAGTGACCTCAAAAGATCATCCAGTCCAACACCCCTACCACAGCAGGATCACCTAGATCCAGTCACACAGGAACATGTCCAGGCAGGTTCTAAACGTCTCCAGACAAGGAGACTCCACAACCCACCTGGGCAGCCCGTTCCAGTGCTCTGAAGTGCAATGCCTGTTCAGATAGGGTTAGAGAAAAAATAGGCACATGCTTTTGTTTGTACATAAACTCCTAGAAACTTGAGAGACTCTTCAAGATCACCCAGGAGAAAACCTGCTGCAGAGAGTTACTACGATTGTTGTGCCCGACCTGCAGCGCCAAGCTAAGCGCTAGTGCGTAGCTAATGAATTCACCCTGGAGTGTGTCCACTTTATCAAAGAGAAACATGAATTTTCAGTGACCAAAAATGCACAGAATGACTTATGGCAGAACATTGATGGGGATTTTAATTTATTTTCTTAAATTGTACTCTAAGTTGACATTTCCAGCCTGTGAAAGTACAGACAGTCTGCAAGCCCATAAATCTGTTCCGTGAAGCTGAAAATGCCTATTGCTTAAATCCTCTATCTTGAGTAAGTTTTAAAATGCAGCTGACGTAAAACCTTTCTCAACGATGTCACCAGAAAACGTGATTTATTTCAGGTTTTAGATGTTGTTAATGGTATGTTTATGCTGATTATTATATTTCAGTTAAATTTGCTTTATGTATTTTACATTCTTTATTATTTTAAAGAACCTAGACACAGTGGTTTGATCATGTCCAACTCGCGGCAGGAGAACAGTGCAGGAGATGTTTTCCAGCCCGCTGCACAGTTAGCGCGTAGCCACGCGTTCAGTAATAGCATTTCAATCCACATTCTAAACCATGCGTTTTGTGTGATCGTACATTTAGTGGGGAAAGATGGCTAACTGTGCTCAGCTTGCCAGCCATAGTGTGTGAGCGGGTAATGGAAAGTACAAGCAGATGACAGTTCAGATTCCCTTTGTGACTTTTCAGTGGCATCTTTTGATGGTGGTTAGGGGCTTTAAACCCTGTGATGACAGAGTGTGTTTACAACGGCTAAGGGCGCATCAAGGCTTTGGCCAGACACTGTCAGGTTAAGATTCAAAGCAGGACTTTAAAACAGGGACTGATCAGTTTGTGGAATCATAAAGTTAGTGCAGAAGACAATTTCTGAAAGCCTTAAGGGTCAGCAATCAACATTAATATTTGTAGAAGTGACCAGAAAAGATTGGAAAAAGCCCTTTAATGGGCAATTGGTTGCCTTCATAATGTCTCTTATAACCTGTAAAGCCTGACCTGTAGCTTTTGAGATGAAGAAATGCCTACATTTTGTCTCAATAACAGTCTGAGATGAAGTACTGCTCTTGTGTTTTGCCTGTGATGTGAAATCTTCAGTTGCTTTTCAGTCCTATCCTGCAGTGGAAGTGCTTTTTGGGTAGAGTCTGCAGCGCAGTAGAGAGACAGCTGGGCTTGCTTTAAACCAGCCGCTACTATTACCTGGCTGTTACAGGCAGCACTGGGCATAGTGCAGGTTGTTTTTACTGTTGATTCACATTGCCAAAGTGAAGAAAAAAAAAAAAAAGCTTAAAAATTAAAGAATCACTTCAGCCAGCTGACTTGGTAGGACTGTGGTGCTGTATAACTTCTGGGGTGTCCTGTCTTTCGGGGTCCCTTCCAGTCCCTAATGATTCTATGATTCTATACATTGGAAAACAAACTTGTTGCCATGATTTAACAGGGATCTTCATTAGCTCCATTATGAGTGTTCAATGTTCCACAAAACTGTCAGACTGCTACTCTGGATCATCAAATGTCACATGTGTGCCTGAGGTGCCCCATAGCCAAGTGTCGTCTGTACAGACCACAGGCCTATGGCCAGCAGCACACTGAGCAGTCAGTCTGTCTATAAATAGATGGAATTCCCTGAATTTCTCCCTTTGGGAAGCAGAAGCCCCACTCGCTCAGGTCCAGAGTGGCACATTGAAAGCCAAATGGAACAGGAGATTTGGCAAGGGCCAGGGTAGCATGGCACATGTACCTTCTGTGAGTATGCCAAGCAGTACCCATCAGATTCTGCCTTGTTTTCTCTCCTAAGACACAACCATTTACCTGCTGACTGTTCTGTTATTTCAGGCAGTGCTATTTGAACTGCTGATGAATCATGAAAAAAGGCTCAGCTTTCTGAGTTACTACTAGGTACTGGCTGCATAGCAGAGCACTCAAAGCAACAGCAGAGTTCTGTCAGAATTGTCAAGATCCTGTGCCCACAGTAGTCACTTTATGGTTCTGGCACCGCTGCATTTAAATCCCACCAAATTAAAGCGACTTGATTCAGGTGATCCTGCTCTGGGAGGGGGACGGGATTAGATCATCCTGTGTGACTTGGTCTAGGTGGTCCTGCTGTGGCAGAGGAATTGAACTAGATGATCTTTCGGGGTCCCTTCCAATCCCTAATGTTTTGTGATTCTGTGATAGGGATCTCAGTAGTAGTGTAGAGCTCTTCAAGGGTCATAAAGAAAGGACTATATTTGGGTGTCCAACTGGGAAAGCACATTAGGATTAGTATTGAGAGGAGGTGTGAAATGCCCTTTTGAAGGACTTAACTTCCATGGAACCGCTTCCCACTGGTACATTTTAAACTAATGTGATAAGGTAACTACAAGTGTTACTGGCAACCTCTAGTTCATTGAGAGAATTGTTGTTAATCTGGTGAATTCCATTATCCATAACGATTCCCCCTTTCTATAGTTAGGACATGCTTTGTCACTGTAAACACAAGGACCATGGTTCTTGTGGTACTGACCTGTACAGCACAGCGTTCAGGCAGTAGCTTTATATGCTGCTATAAAATGGAAAGCAAACCTGTGTATTCACTTGCACCTTGAAATGAATTCACTTTGTTCATCAGTGTTGTTTTTCAATATCTGAAAGAACAGAAAACCCCACTGCTCTAACAACATCCTTGCAGTGGCTTTACTCACACATTTAAAAGAAAACCAAGCCTGGAATTTGCATTAAAAATATCTTTACAAAATCAAATGTTAATATAGTTAGAGAACATTAGGTGTAATGTGTGCTAGAGAATTACTATTATGTTTTCATGCAGCATGGGTTAGCAATTAGAGACCCTGCTGTGCTATATGTATATGAAATATAAGGTGCTCTCCCAAAGCCTACAACCTCAACCCATACAGGAGCTGAATATCTTTGTTACTGTGCAGTCAAACAGCAGAAAAATTGCAGTGTGTCATCATTAATGAGTCTGGAGTAGATTTCAGCTGGAGAATTGCTGCCGTGCAATAAGGTTTCCTTTCTACTCTTTCTGGTGCCATATGCTGCCATAATTAGTGCAGGCAAAAGGTAATGATAGCACTGTGGAAAAGATGGCGCGTGATGGGAAGCAGGTTGATCTCTCAAGTGCTGCATTATGTCAGCTGTACATAAAGCAGATGAGGCGCAATGCAGTTTTAATCCAGGTTTTTAACGTTACGCTTACGTTCCGGGCAGTTCTTTTGTCTTTCTCTCAGAACCACCCTGGTTCACGTGGCGGTGTATATTTAGGCTCTAATTGCTACACCAGTGGGAATCTTTTTCCAGAGCTGATGGCTCTTGATTTTTCAGGTGGACCTGATATAATGAGATGAAATCTAAAGTTTACAAAATGTCTGTATTCAGAGATGTTTTCGTTAATAGACAAAGGGAGTTCTCATACCGATCTCTTAGGCACAGACAATACGAAATTACCTTCCCTGGGGGCTGTTGTACTTGAGTGGTACATGAAGAGCTCCTGGAAAAAAATCAGGGACTGCCATTATATGGCAGAGTCCCAGCAGGAGAAAGACAGGTTTGGTAACATCAATATGTTTCCTAATTGTAGATGAACTGCTGTGGATCAAGACATGTGGATCACACAAATGTTTTTCATTCCAAACATGAACATGTCACTACATTTCTTGGGTCAAATATAGGGTCTGTTCAAGTGTTTTTTCACTGCCAGCGACATCAAACCAGTATGAAAGTGGTTACTATCACTATTTGACACTTTGGCTCTCACCCAAGCCAGGAAGTGGACACACGTGACCCCCACGTACCTGCGTATCACAGAGAATATGAATTTTCACTCACCTGCATTTAGCTCTCCTTTAAAAGTGGTTTTTAAAAAATTGAGCAGATGAGCAATGGCACAGTTTGAAAATGCCAGTAAATATCTTTCTGGATCTGTAGAAAGCTGTTCAAATTATTATTTTCTATTCTGTCTGTCTCGGTACTTTTGGTGTCCCTGTTGCTTTCCGTTCTCAGTTTGTTTGCAGTGATTTACATTCTGTATCCCTTGGAAAGCTTTCCAAGGCAGAAATAATATCCTCACCTTTTTCAAGCTAAGTTGAGGGTGTAGCATGAATTAAAGGGCTTCCTCAGTTCTGTTGTGACAGGCTCAAAAGTCCAGTTCTCCAAGTCCTGTTCAGACAGACCAGCCTTGTTCATTTACCCACCAGTGTCAGCCTGCTGCTGGCGGTCTCTCACCCTGTTGGACATTATTATAGTAAAGCCAAGGTGCAGGACCAGACAGGCACTTCACGTGGCCAATGCCACTATACCATTCCTTTTCTGTTATGTTTATGTGATCATACAATCTCTGTACAGCATGAGTGGAGCAGTCTCTGGATGCATGAGGCTGAAACCATCACCCTGACAAGCCTGTCTGAGCTGCTCACCTTAACTCCTGTCAGTGCTGTGTGTCTTCCTCCTCTGTTAAAGCACAGGAGCAGTCTGGCAGATCCCAAGCTCAGGGAGCCCTTCCTAAGAGCAGTGCCGGCCACTGTGCCTAGGTGCCTGGCTACTTTCCTATGACAGCCTGGGCTGTTACACTGTCAGCTGTGAAATTTCTTTTGTGGCTAGTGCAAGGCTGTGGTTCTGGCTCTGGTTAGATTTCTGTGCCCAAGTTTTATCACCACTTTTCTGCGTGACAATCTTCTGTGCTAATCAAGCTGCCAGCCTCTGGCACCATGCTCGTCTGCTAGCAACCCCGGGAGCTGTTCTCTTGATTATTTTCCCATGTTGCTGTTTCCTGAGAAAATGTCATTTGTAAATTTCAAATCATTTTCATTTATTTGTGATTTTGTTTTAGTTCTGCACTAAGTAGGCCAAGTGCATACTTTGATTTGTGTTCTCTTGTTTGCATCTGTAGCTGCCCTGCATCTGTTTATAGGTTTGTATTTACTTTAAACCTTCAAAGGTTGCAGCCGGTGGTTTCTAGTCTAAGGGACTGGTTTTGTTGTTTGTTTTTCGTTTTCCTTTGCAGTGCCTGGTTTATGGATAGTGCAAAGGCACAGGCTTAGTGTAAGCAGGTGACAATCCAAATAGGTTACACCCACTCGCCCATGCCTTGTGTTCATTTCACAGAGTCACAGAACATTAGGGTTTGGAAGGGACCTCGAAAGATCATTCAGTCCAATCCCCCTGCCACAACAGGATCACCTAGATCAAGTCGCACAGGAACATGTCCAGGCAGGTTTTAAACGTCTCCAGAGAAGGAGACTCCACAA
>JAOXOE010033676.1:0-10034 GCA_028565055.1 Phoeniculus purpureus
CCGGTCCCAGCACCGATCCCTGAGGGACACCACTAGTCACAGCTCTCCAGCTGGAGCTGGCACCATTGATCACCACCTTGAAGCCTTGGATGTTTGATACATCTGAAACCTCCTCCAAACCTGAATAATCAATTGAGCACTTTCTCTAAGCCGAGAGGGTTTCGTTCCAGTGTCTCTATGCCCAGTGGAAAGCACCGTGTCTGGGCTCCTGTCTGAGGTCCCTGACGTACCAGCTGCAGCGGATCATCCAGGTTTTATGTGGATGTGTAGGCCAGGATTCACTAAAAAAATGCCCCCAGTAACGGAGCTAGTGAGCACATCCAGCAGAGCGGGGCTAATGCCCAGAGTGCCCGCAGTAATGCTTTGCATCAGTCTCTTTGCAGCTGTGGGCGAAGGAAGGCAGCTTTCCCTTGCAGGCTGTCCCAGCCATGCTGGAGAGCTTCCCAAGCAGTGCCCAGAGCAGATACTGCCCACAGGTGGATTTGACCAAACGCTATGTCTTCACTTAGGGCCCTAAATGACATCGCACATTTAGCGAGGGAGAACCAACAAGACAGCATCCAGGTGAATGCAGACATGCACGTGGCTCCCTATTAGCCACAGACTGCTCCCAGATGTGAGAGCCAGAATGAGCTGGAAGGTATCGGCGCATCAACGACTCTTCAGCTAGCAGGAATTAAATCAAACCTGGAAGCATGGAGGCTTTCATCGTGCTCACTTACTGTTAGCTTGAGGGTGGACAGCGCAGCGACTGTGTGACAGATGCAGGATCCATGGGCCCTGCTTTGACGTGCACTTGGTCAAGGCACTGGCCACATGGGTCCGGTCCTCTCACCAGCAGAGAGACCTTTCCAGCCCGCCTCCTGCTGCCAGCCGTGCAAATGGGCAGCTGCAGGAGAGCAGCTGTCAGCACGATCCTTCCCCATGTGCAGTGGGGGGTGCAGGACACACGAGGTCAGTGCAGGAAGATCCCAGGGGACTCTACACTGTCTCTAACCCAGCACAGTCAACACCAGCTGGAAGGGCAGAGGGGCTAGCACTGTTGCCGCACTGCTATGATCTCCCATGCTGTGAAGATCTCCCGCCAGAGGTGGTCACAGCAAGCTGTAGCCACGGTAGAATCACATGTCTCTCACCTCCCAAGACTCCAGGGACCTGCCTCACCTGGAGCTCCCATTTGTAAGCATCCTGCCGTGGTGCAGGACGCGCTCTTGACCAGTACTCTTTCTGGGGCCAGGAGCTTCGCCACGACAGCGTGGAAGCTTTCTCTGAGACAGCAAGAGACGTGCCGGAGGTGCCATTCAGCATGACAGCCAGCCAGGACATCTGTGCGCACTACGGCGTCCGAAGGAACAGCCTCGTCGTGTTTGCCAAGGTAGGAGGGCAGCGGCCGGGCAGACCGGGTGCACAGGGAGCTGCTGGAGGAGCTAAGGGCTGTGGAAGGGCAAGGCTGGGAGCGTTTTGGGTTAACCAATTCAAACAGCTTAATGCAACAAGCACTGCGTTTGCAGACGGAAGATGAGCAGGAGGCAAGCAGCAGCCTCTGGGCAACTCACAATTCCATCTCGCCGCCCAGATTCAGGCTCCTATGTGGCACTTCAGGGTCTGGACAAAACAGCTTTATTTTCCAGGGACTGGAAGTGACCTCAAAAGATCATCAAAGACTAAACTTGTCCACTGTGCCTTGAGCTTTAGCTCAGACCTCACTCTGTGACCCGGCTGCGACAGGGCACAAGGTTCCTGGGGCACCTTGGCTCCTGAGGAGCACAAACCAGCAAAGCTTTGGGTGCAGACAGTCTGTTTGCTGCTGCAACTGACCAGACCTCACCGTCTGTCCAAGGGAAAACCTGTGCACAGTGAGGTGCTGGGAGACGACAGAAAGAGCAAACTGGAGCTAACGAGGATAATCAAAACCTTCACCTTGGATTTGGTCACTGAATACAACCTCGAGGTAGGTGCAGCTCTGCATCAGCATCGCAAGGAAGGGAAAACTCCAGCTAGCGCAGGCGGGCAAGGAAGGGCAGGGAAACGCTGGCCCAGGGGGTACGGCCCTGCCTCTCGTCACGAGGTGGCACTAAGGAAAGGGCAGCTCTGGGGAGGAAGGAAACTGAGCTACCAACACCTCTCCAAAGCAAAGCAGACCCAAACAGGTCCGACTCCTTTGGCTGCCGCAGTCCTGCCTCCCTGGGTTGAGCCCTGCCTCGTGCTCTCAGCACATCTGCCGTGTGAAACCCCCAGCGCAGGGTCACACTGGAACTAGCAGCAGCCCCCTGCAACGGTAAAGGTCTATGAACAACGGTGAGGGCTCTGCTGGACCAGACACCACTCAGCAGCTGCTGCTGCTTCTGCTCGCTTTAGCCGCTCCAAAACAATGAGAAACATCCAAGGCTTTAGAGCACAAACTGCAAGGGGCAAACCCAATGGGGCCGACAGACCGAGCCCCGAGTCCTGCTCTGCTTGCAGGGACTGCAACAGACCTGTGCCTCTTGTTTCTAGGCATCTGTGAAGATCTTTGATGTCCCCATTGAAAATCACATCCTGCTCTTCACCCCAACAGACTCGGAGACGTTCCAGGAGATCTACGAGAACTACAAGGCTGCTGCTGCGCAATTCAGAGGAGAGGTTTGTGAGGCTGCCTCTCGCCTAGCAAACGTGAGAGGCAAGAGGAAATGCCACAGGGGTCTCAGCGTGTCGCCTGAGCCAGATGCTGGAGGTGGCTACAAAGCCCAAGCGATCTTGCTGGCCACCTCTATGGCCTTGCCCACAGCACCAGCGCACGGGCAGGCACCCACATAAGGACTGTGGCTCTTCCAGACTTTGCTGTCTGGGGCATCCCTCACCTCAAGCTCATGAGATGATGAGTGGCTGCCATCAAATGCCAAACACTGGGCTTGGTGAGGCCAGATGGGTCACGGGGGTTCCAGCTCTTTTGTGCCGTTAAGATTGATGAAGGAGACAAATGAGACCTCTGAGGGGTAACTTCGAGGGGTCACCAAAAGGGGTGAGAGCAAACTACTGCTAAAGGACAGGGGACAGAGCTCCACTCTTTCCAGCTGCTTTAGCACTTGCCGCTAACTGGGATCTGTGAGAAGGTCCACAGGGCTGCTGGATGTTGGGCTGAGACCAGGACATGGTTCTGCACAGTCCTCTGCATTTAAGGCTAGAGCCTCACCCGCTGCCCAGCCTCACGTCTCTGCAACGGCTCAAGCAGAGCTGGAGGACCCAACCAGACGCGTAACTCTCTCTCCACCACCAGCTAGTGTTTGTCTTGGTGAACACCAACGAGCCGCGGAACGGACGAGTCTTTGAGTACTTTCACATCAAGGATGTTGATGTTCCTGCTGTCAGGATCGTGAACCTGACCAACGATGCCAAATACAAAATGCCTGCGGATGAGGTGACTCTGGAGAACCTCAAAGAGTTTTGCCAGAGCTACCTCAGCGGAAAAGCAAAGGTAGGTGCAAATCGCCCCCTTTGTGACAGAGCAGACCACTGCTCTGGCACCCGCTGTGTTAACTCACTCTCAGTGTGAGGCATCCACGCAGGGCTGCGGGCAGAGCGGCGCTCTCAGCTCACCCCAGCTCTCCACACACGGGTCTGCAGCCCTCTGGTGTGAAACTGCACTAACCACCCACTGCCCACTGGTGCAGCTGGTGCCAGCTGATATGCTCCAGCACTTTAAGAACCCTCCAGAAGGTAGGTAGTGTGGTTGGGTGAGAAGTGAGCAACCATCTGGAGCTGCTCTGAGGTTGCAGAGAAGTCTGCTGACTAGAAAATGGGCAGCTTCACCGTGGAGAGAGACTTGGTGTATCAGATAGGGAGCCAGTGTTAGAGAGCGGAAGGAACCTGCCCACCAAGGGCACTGGGGTGCAGGATCCCAGCTGCCTAGCAAAGGCAGAGAAGGTGGCACCGTGTTTGAAGGCTGCCCAGAACCCAGAGACACCACAAGGAACAGGCGGTCACAGCACACATCAGGCAGAGAAAGGTCCCGCTGGCCTCACGCTCACTGGAGCTGCAGGGACCCCAGTCTCTCAGCAGTTCCTGCATGTTCACAGCAGTGCTTCTGTTTCTGCACAGCGGCACCTCCCTAGTGAGGAGATCCCAGAGGACTGGGACAAGAAACCTGTCAAGGTGCTCGTCGGGAAGAACTTCAACAAGATTGTCTTCAATGAGACCATGACTGTGTTTGTGATGTTCTGTAAGTGCTGCTGCTGCACCCGCACCTGAAGCTGCTCTGACACGACCAGCAGGAAACAGAAACCTAAAGCTCAGGGTTACAGACCAAACTAGTCTCTGCACTGTGCAGACACTGAACTGAGTGGGTGTTGGTGGGATGACAAGAGCACTGCACAGAAATGCCTGTCCTACCTATGGGAACCCTTTGCTGACCCAGGGCTGTGCTGAAGAACACCGGCTCCCGTAAACCAGTGTTTGTCGAGGCCACAGCAAACCTCAGCGCTGAGAGGCAGAATGACCCCAGAAGGTCACTCTGCACAAGGGTTGTGCTCTACAGGGCACTTGGGCTGCCTTCCGTGGGTGAGCTCACTGATGCTGTCTGGTTATAGTGCTCCAGCAGCCACCACCAGAGAGCAGCTAGGGGTTAGCAAACCCTGGCTTCCTTCTCCTCCACCCCCAAGGGAAGCACCTTTCCTGTTTGACACTTCCAACTGCCCTCCTCCTGCACCCACGAGTGAGGATGAGTTTGTGTCCCAGTCCCTTGAGCAGAGCAAACAGGCAGCGTTAACACAGGCACAGTCCAGGAGCCGGACTGTCCTCAGTTCCAGAAGCTCTCCAAGGCAGGGTGTCCCTCTCCAGTGGAAGAAAGTTCCCCGAGGCAGGGTGTCCCTCTCCAGTGGAAGAAGCTCTCCAAGGCAGGGTGTCCCTCTCCAGTGGAAGAAGTACACAAGTACTTTTTAGTGGTCAAAACGCTGACCCAAGCAAGAAGTGAACCAGGTCCTCTAGAACCAGGAGGCTGGCAGATAATCCTCAGGAAAGTGCCCCAGCAATTCCAGCGCGATCCGAGCTGCAGAGCACTGCTCTCACGAGTGAGGGACTGCAGCCGTGCTGCAGGCTGCTCAGGAAACCCTGGGTTCTCAGAAGGGTTCACTCACTGGGGTGAGTGGAGGCAAAACACCACCAGGTCTTGACTCCTTCCTTTCTGCGTCACGTAGCTCACGAGCGCAGACTGGATCCTCCTTTTATTCTAAATCTGCAGATGCCCCTTGGTCCCGCGACTGCAGGAAGCTCCTGCCCATCTGGGAGAAGCTGGGGGAGCGATACAACGGCCACGGCAACACAACGATCGCAAAGGTAGACGTCACAGCAAACGACATCCTGACTGTCGAACCGGCTCGCTACCCGTTCTTCAGGCTCTTTCCTGCTGGAGCAGGCTACCAGGTGAGGAGATGTCGGGGAAGGACATGGACACACGGTCGCAGACTGGGGGGTTGATATATCTGTGCCCACGTGAGTGTCCCTTAGCGACAGGGGCGTCCTTTAAGCAAAAGCCCTTGGTCCTCACACACTCGACACCTCTGCCGTGAACCTGCTGCAGAGCAAAGCCCTCAGTGAGCCCTCAGCATAAGCTGGAGGATAAGAAAACAACTGCCACTTCTCCTCTTCCCCCTGTCCAAGCTGTGAAACAGCTGCCACGTCTGACTGTGCATCTCAAGGCTTTTCCAGAAGCTGGATTTCCAGTCAAACCTTGAGGCAGCTCTGAGTCATGGTGGGACCCTGCTTCTCCCAATGTCCTGCACGTGCTGGTGGTTACGCACAGAGAAGCCACTGCTGGCAGCAGCTGGCAGGAGCCCAGGCTGCTGCTGTACAGCTGTGGTTGTTTGTCATGCAAACCCTTCTCCTCTTAGGGACAGATATCTATTTGCTGCTGTAGAGTTGAGTTTCATGGGACATGCGAACCCGCTGTCCCCCTGCCCTCCCTGTCAAAGCTGAGCACCAGAGCCCAGAGTCTGGCCATTCACTGAAGTCCTCCAGCTGATTCTGCGGCTGCCACAGAGCTCAACACTCAGCCTCAAAACTCTTTCCAGGAGGTGGCCTATACTGGGGAGCACACCTTGGAAGCATTTGCTGAATTCCTAGAAGAGCAAAGCAGGACAAAAGCAGAACCAGGAGAGAAGGTAGGTGCTTGGTCCAGACTCTGACCCATCTGCTGTGGAAGCCAAGGCACACTCGCCCTCCGCAGAGGCATCGCTGGGCTGGCTACAGCACAGCACAGCCCACACATGGGCTCCAGCCACTGCTCACTACTCCGCCTGGGCAACTCCTGCCAGCTCTTAGCTGGTTGCAAGCTGACTGGCTCAGCACAGCTGCATGAGCTGCAGTCACATCCTGCACAGCTGCATTAGCTACAGTCACATCCTGCGTTAGCTGCAGTCATGTACCGCAGACCTGCTCTGTGGAGCCAGAGGGTTTAAGCCATCGACATTTGCTCACCAGCTCACTTTCACTGGCCCTACCTGACACCCACCGAGCTCTCCCACAGGACTGCAGGACGAGACCCCTCGCAGTGCCTGAGGTGAAGTGCCCTGCTGGAGTAACTCCCCAGCCCCAGCCCGGGGCACTCACTCACACAAACCAGACAAATAAGGTCGCTCCTAAGTTGCCTAGGAAGGACTCTCGTAGCCACTCACTCACCAAACATCGTTCTCTGGGTTCTGAGTAAACCCTCACAAGAAACCTCAGCTAGGCTTTGCCTAGCAAAGCTAGGCTTTGTGCAAAAGGGCTGACGCACAGAACACCCCCCAGGAGCAGCTCCACCACCCCCTTCACAAGCCTCACAGCTGAAAAGACTCAGACCTGCACCTCGCGTAGCTTAACAAAAACCTCTGGGAGAAGAGACTCCCCGGAGCTGCTCTGTGACCACCAGCAGTCCGCAGCTTCGCTCTTGCACTTCGTTTTTCAGGAGGATCCTCCAGGAGGAATCAGAGAGGACCTCAGCCAAAAAGAGACAGCAGCAACAGAGAGAGGAGAACTGTAACAGGCAGGGAGCCACAGGCTGAGGGCTGCAGGGACCCTTCCTGGCAGAAACCTGCTGGAAGGGTGGGTGACTCACCAAGGGGAAACCCAGCTGGGTCAGGAAATAAAAGCACCTGGTGGTCCCAAAGGCTCTTCGTGTGCAACCTCTTTGCTGGAGCCAGCACAGCTCCTGCCGTCACTGCGACTGGTTCTCACAGAGACTCCCACACTGTCGCTTCTGCTCCGCCAGTGCCTTTGCTGCTGGCACCACTGTCCTCACATGGAGACGGAGACATGTCCTGCCAGAGAAGCCAAGACACTGTCCTTGCTGGACAGGACCTGACCCAGCTGCTCGAGACACTGACCCTACAGCAGGGAGACTGGCTGCTCCCGCAGGGATGGGGCTAACAGGGCAAACAGCACTCCTAGGGCCATCTGCAGAGGCAGAGGGGCAAACCCAAAGGGGCACCAAGGGGCATCATAGAATCATTGTGGATTGGAAGGGACCTCAAATGATCATGTAGTCCAGAGCAGGATCACCCAGACCAAGTCACACATGAAGGGCAGGTCAGGATCTTCTTCATTCAGAGAATCAGAGAATCATTAGGGATCGAAAGGGACCTTGAAAGACCATCGAGTCCCATCCTGTTGCCACAGCAGGGTCCCCTAGATCCAGTCATTAGGGGCTGGAAGGGACCTCGAAAGATGACCCAGTCCCATTCCCCTGCCACAGCAGGATCCCCTAGATCCAGTCATTAGGGTTTGGAAGGGACCTCAGAAGATCATCCAGTCCAATCCCCCTGCCACAGCAGGATCCCCTAGATCCAGTCATTAGGGTTTGGAAGGGACCTCAGAAGATCATCTAGTCCAATCCCCCCAACACAGCAGGATCCCCTAGATCCAGTTGCACAGGAACGGTCCAGGTGGGTTTGAAACGTCTCCAGAGAAGGAGACTCCACAACTCGCCCTGGGCAGCCCCTGCCAGGGTTCTGCCACCCTCACTTGAGAAAGTCCTTCTCACATTGATGCGGAACCTCCTCTGCTCCAGCTCACACCTGCTTCCCCTTGTCCTGTCACTGGGTGCCCCTGAGCAGAGCCTGGCTCCATCCTCCTGACACCCACCCTTCACACACCGATCAACACTCATGGGGTCACCCCTCAGTCTCCTCTTCCCCCAGCTCAAGAGCCCCAGCTCCCTCAGCCTCTTCTCAGCAGGGAGGTGTGTTAATACCAATGAGTTGCTGCCCTGTGTCAGCAGATCTGGGAGAGGAAAGACCTCCTGACCAGTGTCTGTGGGGACCCTAAGGATCACAGACCTGCTCTCACAGAAGAGAAAGGCTGGGCAACGATGGAGCATCTCTCCGACGAGGAGAGTTTGAGAGGGCTGGGGCTGTTCAGCCTGCAGAGAAGACTGAGAGGAGACCTTATCCATCTCCACAAACACCTGAAGGTGGGTTGGAGCCAAACTGCTTTCAGTGGCACCCAGTGGTAGGACAAGGGGCAACCAACAGACACAAGCTCAAACACGGGAGGTTTCATTTAGAAATCAGGAAAAACTGAGATGGTCTAGATGAACTTTCGAGGTCCCTTCCACTCCCTGATGTCCTGTGAAACTGACTGAGGATCAAACCAGTTCTTTCACAACAGCTTCTGTGGCCTCCAGGCAGCCTGCTCACAGGGACGAGCTTCCAGCAGATGCCCTTCAGCTTGGCCAGGGGGCTAATGGCAATCAGGGCAGAGAAATTGGGACACAAGCAGTGCAACCGTCAGCACGGAGGAGAGGCAGCGAATGACTTGATAAGAACCAGAGCTGCACTTTCCAAGCACCTGCTTGCTCCTCATTCTCCATCTCGTCTGTCCCCAGGGCTAATCGCTCTGCTGGTCTCACAACCAGCATGGAGCTGCCCTCACGCTCGGAGCTGCTCCCCTGCTTCTGAGCCATTTGCCTCCTGTTTCAGACCACGCCAGAGCAAAGTAACAGGGAGTGGTGATGAAGGAATGTGATGGGAGGCGTTCCCATGGCAACAGGGGGACCGAGACCTTTCCAGGACTGGGAATGCCAGCAAATTGCTCATCACATTCCAAACACCCAGCTGTGGCCACACTCTGAGCCCCGAGCAGACCCTGTGACGCGGGTGGGGGATGAAAGTTCTCAGGGACCCTGGTCCTGGGGAGCTGCTGGGTTATGGGAAAGGCTAAAGAGCAGCTGAACAAAGGAGGGCTTAGTGCAAACCAGGGGTCAGGTCAAGATCCTCAGGCTGCACCACTGGGCAGCGGATCCACAGGTCTCAGTGCTGCCCCTTTCCGAAACACAAGGTCCCTGTCACCCTCCTGAACGCGGAGGGCAACGGCCGCACGTTTCACACAGGGGCTATGCCGTGGGCACTCGCTTGCCACAGCCGGCTCCAAGAAGCTTTGACACGAGCAACAGCCAGGGGAGAAGCCCAGGAAAAGCAGGAAGTGCTCCAGGTCTGTGGCTAACGAGGAGCAGCTACTGCTGGCCCTTGGACAGCATCGTCTCTGCCCCCATTGGCAGGTGCTCTAGTGTCCAGCAAAGGCTGATACAGCAAGAAGATGTGACTCTGTCACCTTCTGGGGGCTACGATACCACTGGCAGTGATACACAACACAATCCTGGCTTCCTGGGGAGGCTGAGCCTGACAGACCATCCCCTGCTGCTCTTTGGAGGAGCAGATAAATTCACCTGATGAGCTACGAAGACCTTTGCTAGGGCCACAGCAGTCTCTGCAGCACCACGTCACAGCCGCATCCGGCTGCGCCCCTCACTCTAGATCACCTTTGGGCTATGAAACAACATCTCACGAGCAGGAAGCTCACGGTACTAACCCACGGGATTGCTTGGACAAGCATAGAATCATAGAATCACGAGGGATTGGAAGGGACCCCGAAAGATCATCCAGTCCAACCCCCGTGCCACAGCAGGATCACTTCACTGGAGAAGTTATAGAATCAGAATCACTCTGAGTTGGAAGGGACCACCTGATCATCCAGTTCCAACCCCCCTGCCATGGGCAGGGACACCCCACCCTAGACCAGGCTGG
>JAOXOE010033677.1:0-10032 GCA_028565055.1 Phoeniculus purpureus
CCCTGCAGATACCACGGACCGGAGAAGCGAGACTCTAGTGCTAACATCTTCCCTTCGGGATCAGCCCTTCCAGCCTCAGGGTGAGCTAAGAAACTCCTCTTTCTTCTTTCCTGGAGCTGAGACAGGAAAGAGAGAGAGAGGAGGGACCCTGGAGGAACCTCCCGGCTGATCCAGCCGCGTGGTCGGACGCCACTTTGGACTCCGCGTGTGACCAGGGCCAGGGTCATGTGACCAGCGCCATGTTCGAGAGACTGTTAATCACTTTTGCCGCTGAGAGAGACTTTGGAAAAAAATGCTTAATATTGGGAAAAATCAGTCCGTGCTTGGCTGAAGAAGGCTGAAGAAAGCAGCAGGACTTGAGAATCCTTAAACCCTTGGGCATGAAAGACAGAGTCTGGGATATTTGTTTGAAAGCATGTCTCCTGCACCGAAGGATGAAGTTTCAGGCGAAGAGGATTCAGGCCCTTCCTGGAGAGAAGCGTTGAGCTGGAGAAGCTACGCTGAAGAAATGAAGAATTCGCCAGTCTGCAAACAGCTTGGGGTGTCCCTGTACCACAGACAGGGGTGATAAATGAATAATAGAGAGGGTGATGATAACTCGTCTCTACATGACTGACATGGTCTCTTTTTTCTGCAGATCTCTGATGTGGAAAAGACCCAAGAACCAATACAATAGTGATTTCCCATTGTTTTTCTCAGAATATATAATGGCATTGGGGACACAGTTTCTAATTGGCTGCATTTCTGCACTGACTTGCTTGACATTTTTCTTCTTTTCTGTACATAGTTAAAGAGTTAATAAACCTTTCCTCTTTCAGTTTCCTAAGCTATCCATTGTCTGGCAAATTTATCCGAGATCTTGCCGAGACCTGACTCTTTGGTTTCCTTTTCCCTGAAAACCCAGGAGCAAAGCAGTCTCTTAGTTCCAACCCATTACAGCTAGAAACTGGAATACTCTATTTCCAATCCCACCTTTCTCTTCTTTCCAAAACAGGGTTTCACAGCTTTAAACCCATATCATCAGGCATTTATTAGGCTTATTTTAATTTCCTCTTCTTAATTTTTATACTTCTGGCATCAGCACTTTAGTTAGCACTTCAGTTGCAGCTACTTCAGTATTTTATTTTGTTTTACTGCAATTAAAAAAAGTAAGTATTTAAATTCTAATTAATTATTTTTAGAAAAGGTATTAACTCAGAATTCGTGGTCTTTTCAATTAGCAAAACACGTATAAAATGTTAGTAGCAGTTATAATTCCCACAGGGATATCAGGAAAACATGCAACAGACAAAAGGAGCCTTGTAAGAATAAGTTTTTTACAAATAAATCTCTGGATTGAGGAATAAATCTGCTGAATATCACCTACTTCTAATGCTGGAACTAGAGGATCTTTGTCTACTTGCTTTCTCATAATCTTTTTCCCTGACCACCCTTCCAAAATAAAATGTTTTAACTTTCATCAGACACCCACCCTGGAATGCAGGTCAGAAAACTGGTATAAAATTCCAAACTGCTTCAGTAATTTGACAACAAATTTATTTCACAAGCATTACCAAAGTATTGTCTGACAACAGCCAACAGTTGTGCATGATATCTTAGTACAGGTCTGTAATAACGTATGATTAAAAAAACATATTTATATTCAATATGCCAGTTTCATTAATTCAGCTTCACAGTACTGAGAATAAATGTTAAAGGCTCAGTTTTGAAGACTTCACAATACAAAGGGAAGCATACAACATTTTTGCACTGAAGATTTATTCCCTTCAGGTAACACACAAAGATTACTCTGTAGCCTGAAGTGAACCACAACCACCTAGTAGTACCATAAACAGTGGCTTGAAAAGTCTGTGACATATCTATATTTGAAAACCAGTTAATTGTAGCATGCATTAAATTCTGATACCAAATGTTTATGCAGAAGCACTTCCACTGATGCTGTAGTCATCAGCTGCAAAACAGCACCATTCTGTTTGCTGCTAGCCTTCTGGTACTGCTCTGCAGTTAGAACTATGGTGACATGATGAATGTTCATAACCCCATCAAGTGAATGTGCAACACCTATGAAGACCCACCAGAAAAAACAAAACAATGAACCAAACTTCAAATAAATTATTTATATAAATCACTCCTTGATGTACTGAATAAACAGAATGACACTGAATTGAATTTGGAAAGAAATCTTTCTTAGCTACACATTTCTTGGCTACACAAGTTCAAATAATGAGAGAAGGGTCTTGTTTCAGATCTCTGGTATTTCACACAATTCAGAGAACCAAAAGCAAAATTACTTGTGGGAAAAATTCTGTAAAGTAAACCATTGTAAAGGGTAAGAACAATCCATATGTTTATAATGCACATACAATCTGAAAATCTTGAAGGAATAAACAGAGTGTAGAAAATTTTTTGAGTGACTAAAATGTTTTAACAATTAGTGTTCAATAATCAATATGCATATATTTATTTTGCTGTCATCAGTTTGCCAGACTGAGATATATTTCCTTCTTCATTTCACACACACATTAAAAATTAAGATCAGAAATTTATAGAGAAATAATATGAAGTACATGGTTTATTTGAGAGTGTGCAGTGGACTCCATTACCAGCCAGGCCACCATCTACTTTACATCTCTTTTGTTCTTCACTAGTACAAATCTCTAAAGGAGAGTTGAAAAAATGTCATGTGCTCAAAATAATTATGTTTTTTTATTTCATGCTACTTCTTGTGAAAGCATAAGCAAGTTATGAAAACCTAACTAGTATTTTTAGACGTTGTTACGTACTGTGTAAACTCTACAGTGTCTAGTTTAGCTTACCTCGAGGCTTGAACAACATAGTGCTGTCAATGCCAAAGTTCCACAGCACCAGGTTTGTATTTATTCAGTAGAGATTTGGAGAGTAATCTGTGCTTTACAATACTGTAAGAGATCCTATTACATTTAATAGTATATTTTTGTAGCTTTGAACTGTAGCACAGAAGAAGAGAACACTATCTTTTTGAGGAAATATTTCATGGGATACACGTATATCATATGAAAATGCACAGGGACAGTATGGCACCAGTGAGACAATAAACTTGTAATGTTGAAAATTCCAAATCAGCTTTGAAAAATATTTAGAGGTACATGTTTATTAGTATATGTGTACAGGGGAGGTAAAATTAAATTTACAATCATAAAGTGTTCTATTTCAGGTCTAGTATGTGAAGAATAGGCTGTTTTGCCATTCATCTCAGCACAGGAGCACAACTGTCCCTCAGTTCTGCAGCCCCTCACAAGGAACCATTCCGGTTACTGATGTGAAATAATGTTATTTTATGTGCTTCAAGGCTCCCCTGGCTGTCCTCTGCTTTCTTAAATGAACGCATTTACTTTTCAATACAAACAAAGCAATGAAATATCCTCCAATATGACAAGCACCAGCAGAAATGCTGATACTACTACTAACCTCCTCCCATTCTCTATGAGCACTCTTCCCTGGTCCTCTTTAGCCCTCTCCCTCTAGACTCCACCAACTCACTCTGCCATCTCAAAGGCAGATGTGCCATCCTGCCACTCAGTCTTGCAAAGCAATCACGTAATGCTGTATAATGCTTGTAAGCAAATCATCACAGAACTACAAAAGACAAAAGGCCTCCAAGGCACCAGCTATGATTTGCCAACATTGAGAAGAGGATGGAATTTCAAAACTGAAATGGGAAATATTTTCCATTTGGTACTATGACAACTGAACAAAGACTAGTAATTGCCTGCTCTTCCCACCTCTCAGATTCACTGCACCTGGGATGACTTTCTTTTCAGGACTGGACCTTTAACAGTCTCTCTTTGTGTCTGGGAAACAGAAGAAAGGGGAGAAAAAGACAAAAAAAAAAAAAAAGGATAGTAGAAGATATGTTCAGAAAACTCCAAGCAGTCTTAACAAACAAAGATTTCCTAGGCTGAAAAGGAGAAGGACAGGACTTCACTGCCACTTAGAAAAACTAAGGAACAAGTGAAGAAATTAATCAGGAGTGATATTGAACAGGCAGATAGTTTTACTTAAAAATGTGCTAGAGCCACAGTTGTTCTTCTACAGTACCTGAGCATAGAATATTATTTTACAACTTGTAGAGCAACAGACAAGCCTGAGAGACTCAAATTATCCAAAGCTGTAAAATGATAGTCCAAAAAGGTTTCATGTTGGGCTGTTAGGCAAGGACAGGGTGGTCACAACTTCGTGGTGATAGTCTTTAAAATACTACTGTACTCTATCAACCTTTCTTGGTTCAGATGTCACACTTGTTTGGAGATTGATATAATTCCACTTCCTACACAAAAAATGAAAACAAACTTTGAGGAAATGCAACTTATGATCAAAGATGTTATTAAGGAAGACTGTGACTTCATGAAAAGCACACTTCTTTAATGCAGAAAAGCAGTGCCCAGAAATAAGTACACTGACATTTTAGAAATATTTCATAAAATGCTGTAGTTCTACATGATCTTTCTGAATGTTCTGTGAAATATTACAGAAGCATTACAGGAGTTATAGTGAAATATTTAATGCTATGTATGCTTCATGTAATTTCACAAAATATTGCTGTGCTTCTTAGCGCCTGTATGTAAAGCTAAATACATTTTCTATTAAAACAACTGTATTGTTGTTACAAACATTGATAATTTTATTCTTGAAATAGAAACACAAAACTAGCCTGGCCACATGCCAGAAAAATAATAATATGGTGAACTTGCAAATCTGGCATAAGTCAATAACACTTTGACAATCTTTTCTCTTTCTTGATGACAGGAGCTATATCTTCACCCTATCTAACAACATCATCTGAAATTCTGTTACCTTACATAGAGAAAAGAGACCATAGGATATCAGAGGTAGAGTGTGTACACATCATCCAGGTCCCAGAACATATGCTTTTGGATGTTTACCCTGTTTGTATGACAACATTGGAGTGGCTGCCATAAGAAAACCCATAATACACTGAGGGCAAATATCCCATAATGAAATAGCCAGCAGTGATGAATCCTCACATGTGCATCTGTTCAGTTTACTGCATAAGAACAGTATAAAGTGCCATTTTTCTGGCCATGTGACTACATCTCTCAGATGTCAGACCTTCAGCAAATGCCATCTCCTCTGCAACAGTTTGCCCTAAACTATTGCAAAACATGACCTCTACAACAAAATTTCAGATACACATTTTTAACAAAACTACCATTTTCTCTTGATGCTGACACGTTGTTACCCGAAAGTTCTCCCTTTGTCTATACAAAAAGGTCATTAAAAAAAAAAATTTAATAAATGAGAGTCTACTTGAGCAGTGAAAGATCTCCTACAATGCAAACGAAGCCATAGCAGAACTACTACTTTTCTGTTTTGCATATCTGATATGCTTGACAAAAGCTACTTGGTCTCACAAATAATAACAGTCTCATCAGGTTTGTTACTGCAAATTGCTGCAAAGTCTCATCCTGTAATCTTTTGTGTATTTTGGGTTTGGTTTTCTTGATATGTTTCTTATCAAAGTTTGATTTGCATACCACATAAAATTTGAGACCAGTATTTAATTATTTATCATGTTATGCATGTACTATAGGTAAAATACATCACTGATACAGAGTGACACAAGTGGTATTCCTAAATAGGCATAAATATTAATACAGGAAAAAAAGCCACTTTGGAAAGCTTTGAATAGTTACTATCTTAGATTATGATGTTTCTTAGCATAACCTTTCTCCACGGTTCTTTCCCATCCATTCCTTCCTAACAGAAGTTCTTCTGGCAGTAATAACACAACATTCAGCAGTAGTTTTCTTCTTTCTGCGATGATAATATTGTACTGTACATTGTTTACATCACAGCACTCACAAACTGCAAATGGACACTTGTTTGAAAGAAATAGACTACAAATTTCTCAAAGAGGAGTAACTCCCTTTTCTTGCCTATTAAGAAAAATGATGGAAGTAAAGCAGCACTCTCTTCTCCCTCCTACAAGCTGAAGTAGAAAGTGATTAAACCTTGGTTCTCAAAGATGCCAAAAAAAGGGTAATGTATGCTGACTTTAGTATTCTGCTAGATTTTCAACCAATAAGACCTCTGTAGCTGGGTCTGGAAGTGCAATTCAAGAAATCCTATAGGTGATCCATTAACATTCCCAAGATGTTATCGCTGTCGATCACATCTACAACAGTGACAGAACAATAGAAGAGAGAAAGGACATTTTACCCCTAACCTGGTACGATGCTAGTTCATTTACACTGACTTTGGAAGGCAAGATTAGTTCTTTCTATTGTACCACCTAGGGTTGTGAACTAATGTAACATCCCAGCTTGTGACTGCATTGCAGAGACAACTACATCACACTCCACTCTCATATAAATATCTAGTAAATGTCACAGTTTGAGGTGGACTGAGGTTTGGTTATGGAAATAGAGATCTAAAGTGACATCTGCATACAGTTTCAGGAAATGAGGAAAAAACTCCCTCTCCTCAGCTCCAGGCAGAACCTACTTCTGGCTCAGTAAATTAGCACCTCTGCAAATGAGTGTATTTGGGCAGGGAAACATGTTTTCATGGATTTTTGGGACAGATTTTGCATTCTGCTTTGGGTTTTATGGGAGTATTTTTGGGACCTCACATTTTTTATTGGGAATAGGAGCCACATTACAGACCCAGCAATGTGGAAGAAAATGGAGGAGGAAGACCTTGTGAACAGTCCTTAACTTGGAACATGGTAAGACGTGGTGGTGAATGAAAGATGCTCCAGAATCCAGTGAGCAGAAGACTGCTGGTGTGGAAGAAAATCAGCCACTCCTGTTTAGCATCTTTTTTGATTATTTGGATGAGGAGATTCAGTACATCCTTAGTAGGTCTGCAGACACCAAGTTGGGTGTGTGTGTTGATGTTCTTGAGGGTAGAGAGGCCCTACAGAGAGATCTGCACATGCTGGGCCAATGGGTCAAGGCCAAATGTATGAGCTTCAACAAAGCCAAGAGTCAGGTCCTCCATTTGGTCACTACAACCCAGTGCAATATTACAGACTTCGGGGTGAGGGTCTGGAAAACAACTCAACAGAAAGAGACAAGGGCTATTGAGTGATTATTAGCTAAATATGAGCCAGCAGTGTGCTCAGGTGGCCAAGAAGGCAAATAGCATTCTGGCTTGTATCAGGATAGCATAGCCAGCAGAAGAGGGGAAGTGATTTTTCCCCTGTACTCAGCACTGAACTGGGGCTATTTACTCTGAAGAAGAGGAGGGTGAGGAGAGAGACATTATTTTTGGAGCTAACTGAAAGGAGGTTGTGGAGAGGTGGACACAGGTCTCTTCACACACGTAATTAGTGATAAGACAAGAGAAAATGACCTCAAGTTGCACCAAAAGAAGTTTAGTCTAGACTTTAGGAAGAACTTCTTTATTGAAAGAGTCATCAGGCATTGGAACAAGATGCCTGGGGATGAGGTTGGATTGTCACCCCTGGACAAGTTTAAAATTCCTGTTGATATGGAGCTTAGGAATGCGGTTGAGCAGTGGGCTTGGTACAGCTGCTAGTTGAATCTGATTATCTTTAAAGTCCTTTACAGCCTAAGTAATTCTATGATTCTACAACCTGTACAGAGAAGATGAGCTTCTATGCCCTTTGTTTTATTGCGGTCATTTTGTGTTTTGTTTTAAATTATTATTAAAGAAAAGGGCTTTGGAAAAATAATGTCTTGTATTTTCTTCAGTAATAAATATTTGACCAATGATGCATATCTTATTACCAATCCAGTCTTTGAAATCTATACATGCCTAATTTTTTTGGCAATCTGTGAAAAACTGCAGCATTTGGTGTATTTTGGTTACTATGCATTAGAGGAAAAATACTCTCCTAGGTACTACCTACTCTAAGTTGCTTCTTTCTGTTCTTATTTTGCATTTGTTTGTTTTAAAGTCAGGACAAATTATTTTATCCCAAGTGTAGAGATAAGCATTCTCAGAATAATTGAATCATATAATAGTGCTTGGTTTCATGTGTTTGTCAGCTGCAGATAACACACAACACAGACTTTATCTCAGTTGTGGTAATTACTGCACTGACGTGAGTCTCAGATTGTTTCCATCAGATGTAACCAAACAACTCTGTCTTCTTTTTGTAAGAGTCTGTGAGAATTGCCTCAACATAGCCACCGTGGACATGGACAATAAAGATACAGAACTGGTCACTAAGGCGCAAGACTGGACACTAAGGTCCAAGAAGGTACCCAAACCTGGTCAAACCATTGTAGCAGAAAGAACCAGGAACATCTACGTTACACAGTTAATTGTGTGGTGCTATTTCCCCACTACCTGGCATGGAACAGATAACATTAGACTGTCACCAAGGACCAACGTGATATTGATGAAGAAATCCATGAAGATGTGATACCATTGTAATACCAAAACACACCTCCTGACCAAAAGCCACTCTCCTCATCTTTGGACTCTGGCTCAAAAAGGTAGAGATTGGCAGAGCTCCAGAGATTGGCAAGCAAAGTGTGTTGCTTGGTACAAAAGACAGCTCCTTAACAACCGGACCAGGCACAGTGATGCAAGCTCAGCAAGTAGTGCACAGCACGCTGAGCACAGCAAGCCTAGTGCAGCAAGCCTGCAGGAGCATGGCAAGCTTGCAAGTAGACGGCAAGCTTTCAGGAAACCTCTTGAAAGTTTTACCCACCAAGAATTACCTGGAAGATCTAAAGAATGGTGGAACAATGACAGGAAAATCAGAAGGCATGGAACCCTTTGGTGGTAGCTATAATCCTCTTTCCTTTTTACACTTCTCTTTACTCTTTCTTCCTTTCCCATCACTCTTTTTACCTCATGCCACTCTATGGGGAAAAAATAAAATTGCACTATTGAACTGAAGTGTAACCTCCTGGCATGGCTGCCCTGCTTTTGCATTTTGCACTTCAAAATCATGGTAAAAGAATCTGTCACAGTCCACACAGAGTAGACCGTGACACTCTGAAAACATCTATCTTGTTTTCATAGTATGACACTATACAGATACATGCAAGCACACAGTTGTATATATAGGGACAAAAAGAAGATCATGTTACTGAACGTTTTAAGGCCGTATCTGCTTTTTCTTTTTTCTGATTCAATATCAATTAGCCCATGAAAAGATAGCATAAAATCTCTCTGTTGTACACCACTTCCACAATAAACACTGGTTGTTATTATACTTGTTACTATACATGAAGAATATTGCTATTGTAATATTGCGATATACTAAATGCTACATTACTTACGTAATTCATATACATGGACTTGCCATCTGATGTTCTTAGGCACCACTTTTGTTAGTGGGTGATATCACCAATTTCAAAGATGCTTGGAAACACTTGCAAACACTTGTTGGTTAACATTCAAGAACTACTTCTTTCAAGCCCAACATCAAAAGATCCCAAAAGGTAGGAAGTCAAGAAAGGGAGCCAAAAGACCTAAATGGTTAAACACGGAAATGGTGCGCATAATCAAGAGCAAGAAAAAAGTTTATAGGTCATGGAAAGAGGGGATGGCCGCTTCAGTTGACTCTAGTCAGAGGAGGAAGGGACGCAACTAGGAAAACCAAAGCCTCCTTGTAATTAAACCTTGCAAGAGAGGTCAAGGGCAACCGAACAGGCTTCTTCAAATACATTACAAATAAAACTAACACTAGAGGCAATGTAGACCCTCTGTTGAATGAGGTGGGTGCCCTGGTGACAAAGAATACAGAGAATCTTGGCCTCTGTCTGTACTACTCAAGGCTGTACTGATGAGCTGCAGTCTGCTGAGGCCCAGAGGACACTCAGACAAAAGAGTTTGCCCTGGTTGACAAGGACGGGGTTATAGATTAACTGAGCAATCTGGATGTACATAAATCCATGAATCCTGATGGGATGCACCTGAGCACGCTAAGGGAGACGGTGAAGTCATTGCTAGCATCACCTTTGCTAAGTTGTGGGGATCAGGAGAGGTGCCTAGGGACTGGAGGACAGCAAATGTCACTCCAATCTTTAAAAAGGGTAAGAAGGAGGA
>JAOXOE010033678.1:0-10031 GCA_028565055.1 Phoeniculus purpureus
AGAGGGGAGATTGAGATGAGATCTGAGGCAGAAATCCCTCCCTGTGAGGATGCTGAGGCCCTGGAACAGGTTGCCCAAGGAGGTTGTGGTTGCTCCATCCCTGGCAGTGTCCAAGGCCAGGTTGGATGGGGCTGTGGGCAGCCTGGTCTGGTGAGAGGTGTCACTGCCCATGGCAGGGGGTTGGCACTGGGCGAGCTCTGAGCTCCCTTCCAACCCAGCTCAGTCTGGGATTCTATGGTCCTGCCTCTCGGTCCCCAGCCTTTTAGCCCAGCCAGCACATCTGGCCCAGAGCAGCAGGCAAACCTGTGCATCAGCAGGGGAGCTGCAGCCTCCCAGAGCTGCGGGTGAGCTGGGCACCCGAGGAATGAGGCAGATCAGCTGCTGAGCAGCTCCACCTGCCTGAGCCCAGAGAAGCAGCTTTGACAGGGCCAAACCAATCTGGGATCACCTGTGGGGCTGCTGCTCTCACTGGTGTGGCAGCTCTGGGGTTAAAGCAGGTGAGGAAGGCTGGGTGGGGAGGAGCAGTTTCCATCACCAGGGCAGAAACATCCTGGAGATGCGACTGTGCGAGGTGCCGCTCCTGCTTGAGGAGCAGCAGATGTTGTGACAGCTGCTTGGCAGCTCCTGTCTGCCTCGTCCTCCCCTGCGGGATCGGGGGAAGAGGGTTTGGTAATGGAAAGTGTGAGCAGAGGTGGGTGCTGGCGGTGGGTTTGTTTGGCACCAGCGGGATTCCCTGCCTTGTTCCAGGGCAAACAGCAGGGGTGGGGAGCTGGCTGCTGAGCTGGTGGGAGGCTTGAGGGGTTGGAGGGGACCCCATACGAGTTAAGGACCCTGTAGTTTAGAGCAAACACTTTTTTCCTCACTTTTTGTTCCTTATTTTTTTCCTAAATGCTTCTTTCTAATATTTTACCCCAGGAGGGCTGTGGGGTGTGAAGACCCCTGGGCTGATGAGTTTATTGGTGTCTAAGAGCTCCTGGTGTTTAAGTGGAATGTCTCCCTGCCTGAGGGACCATGTGAAGGTGCTGAGTGGGTGGGTTTTCCCCCTTTTATTCCCCAAAGAGAAGTGTGGTCAGAAGAAAGAGGATTCTCCCCCTTCACTCTGCTCTGATGAGAGCCCCCCTGAATCCTGCAGTGCTGGTGGTGCCCCCAACATCAGAAGGACCTGGAACTGTTGGAGCCAGTCCAGAGGAGGCTACAGAGATGATCTAAGGGCTGGAGCACCTTTGCTCTAAGGTTGAGGGAGCTGGGGTTGTTCAGCCCAGGGAAAAGAAGGCTTTGGGGGGACCTTAGAGCTGCCTTCCAGGACCTGAAGAGAACCTCCAGGAAGGAAGGGGATCCAGCAGTAGGACAAGAGGAAATGGTTTGAAACTGAAGGAGTGGAGGGTCAGACTAGATCTGAAGAAGTTCTTCAGTGCCAGGGTGGAGAGACTCCAGAATCAATTGCTTGGAGAGGCTGTGGCTGCCCCCTCCCTGGAGGTGCTCAAGGCCAGGTTGGATGAGGTCTTCAGCAGCCCAGTCTGGTTGAGAGGCACTGCTGCCCCTGGCAGGGGGTTGGGGGAGATGAGCTCTGAGGTCCCTTCTAGCCTGGGATTTGATGATTCCATGATAAATTTTGTGGAGGGCACCTGTACCCCCTTAACTCCCAGACCATCACCTCCTAGGGGCAGGTTCACGCCAGCTGAGGACCCACACATTGGGGATGAGAAAGAGGAAGGGGGGAGGGAGGGAAGGAGGGTAAAGGAGGTCCAAGGGGCTCTGGTCTCAGGTCTTTTCCCATCACTTCCGTGTGGTTGGGCTCAGCGGTGGTGGGGACCAATGTAACATGATAGGTGATCCTGCTGATTTGCCAAGCTCTGGGAGTTCTCTGGAACCTGGGTTTTGGATCACAGGGGTTTAGGGGAAGAAAACAGCACTTAGGGAAAATGCTGGAAAGCTTCTTCTCCACCAAGCCCTTTCCTGAACTGTTCCTTTGTTCCTTGCATCCAGCATCTCTGCACCCATGAAGCTTCATTTTCTAACACTTGTTGTCCCTAAGGTGAGGACCTGCCTTTTCCCAGCTCTGGAAAGAGCCCATCTGAGCTCCACGGTGAAGGGTTTGCAGCAGAGCTGAGGGGACTGGGAGAGGGGAAATGGGACCTTTCCAATGCCTGCAGCACCTTGGCTGATGCAAACCCATCACCAAGAGACCCCCTTTCCTCCTGCCCCAGAGGAGTGGGGCTGAGAAAACACTTGTTAGGGGACAAACCTGGCTTCTCATCCAGAATGAATGATTTTAGAGACTATTTATAGGCTGGAGGTGCAGAATCTGAATATGAACCAACCTTTCATTGCAGCTTCTGAGAGCTGGTGCCTAAATCCCTGGGACAACTTGATTTCAGGTGCCTAAACACAGTGGCTTTTGGTCACAGAAAGGACACTCCCTGTATTTCCACCTTTGTCTTCATCCCCAGAGCAAGGATCAGCTGCAGCTTTGCCTTCACCCCAGATCCTCAGCTCTTTTAATCCAGGGAAGAAACAACCCCATTAGCCTGCAGCAGCCCTGTTACGATGGGCAGCTCTCACCTTTGGGGTCAGGTAGCAGCTTGGGGTTGGGGGCATGTGCTGAAATACTGGAAACAGCCTGAATTCCTGTTCCTATGTCCCTATATGAACGATGGGTGCTTGCACTCTCTTTTCAGTGTGTGCAGACAGAGAAACACACACAGGTACATGCACATGCTTATCTCCTTCCCTCCCTAGACACCTGCTGAAGCAGCTTCCCCTGCATCTCGCTCATCAGTAAATCCTATTTACATTTCAGCTGCAGGTTTTCCCCCAAAAGACCAATTATTATTGTCCCCAGGTTCATCCTTCCTTACAGTATCTCCCTACTCCCCTGAAGCAGCCTGAGAAGCTGGTGGAGCTGAGACCTGCTGCAGCTGATAACCCGTTCAGCCTCTCGTACTGTGGTGGTTGGGTGGGTATTCATCACCTTGAACCACCCTGCTGAGTGTCTGGAAATGGAGATTTGAGTAGTGAAGAGAGGAATTGGAGCCCTTAAAATCCTTCCTTGGTGCATGTTTGCCCAGAGGCTGCACAGCCCTGAATAAAATGTGGGCACCACTGTCCTCTTCTGGCTGGAGCTGCTGTACTGCAGCTGCTGGTGGAGATCTGCAGGGCTCTTTTTCTTATGGATAAATCCATAGTCATTGAAAGTGCTGGGTTGGAAGGGACCTCCAAAGGGCATCCAGTCCAAACCCCCTACACCAAGCAGGGCCAGCACTCACCAGACAAGGTTGCCCAGAGCCCCAGCCAGCCCGACCTTGAATGGCTCCAGGGGTGGGGCCTCCACCCCATCTCTGGGCAGCCTGTTCCAGGGATCCCCCACCCTCAGATTCCAGACCTTTTTGCTCCTATCCAGCCTCACTCTGCCCTTTTCCAGCTTCAAACCACGACCCCTCGTCCTGTCCTTCCTTGTCCTCGGGAACAGCCTTCCCCAGCCTTCTGAGAGGCCCCTTTCAGGGGCTGGAAGGTTGCTAGAAGGTCCCCCCAGAGCCTTCTCCTCTCTAGGCTGAACAACCCCAACCTTCTCAGCCTGACCCCCAGAGCAGAGGGGCTCCAGCCCTCTGAGCATTTCTTCGCTCCAACAGCTCCTCATCCTTCTGGTGTTGGGGACTCCAGAAGTGGCCACAGGACTCCAGGTGAGGTCTCCTCAGGGCAGAGCAGAGGAGCAGGGTCCCCTCTCTCCATCTGCTGGTGCCATCCCTCCCCGCTGCAGAGGACAGAGCTTGGGGCACCCACCTGCCCAGCACAGAATCACAGAACCCTTTACAGTTGGGAGACACCTACAAGACGATCCAGTCCAACCATCAACCTGATCCCACTGTACCCACTAAATCCCATCAGCAGAGCAGCCTTGGCTTTGAGCAGTCAGGGAGGGGGGTCTGGAGCAGCCTCCAAGTCCTGGAGCCCATGGGGAGCTGTGGCAGTTGCCCCCCACCCTGGCGGGGTGTCAGTAAAGGCTGTGACATCCCGTGTCTGGAAGAAGCTGCGGTGTCTCCAACCCCCAGACAGGGGCACTGTTGGATTTGATTCCTTCTACAAGTTATTTTGAAAGGATTTGTTTGGGTTTACAGCTCACTGAAGCCTCTCCTGGGGGGGCAGCAGCTCCCTGCGAGGTGAATTTCACCTTATTGACCGTCACTTTAATTTTCTTGGTCATTTTTTTTTCCAGAGCCACCCTGAACCAGCAAGTCCTGGCACCCCCGGAGCAGACACAAGCAGCTGCCTTGGAGGCACCAGCCAGCATGATGTGATGCTGCTGCACGGACCTAGCAGGGGTCCTAACGTGGTCTTTCCCCCTTGCTCCTCCATCTTTCCTTCCCCAGTTTGCAGGGGCAGTGAAGGAGGGCAGTCAGCACCCCCTTTCCCTCACTGCAGCCCTGCACTGTCCGTCTGTGCCTCTCCCCTGCATGAAAAGGAACCATCTCCTTCCCTTTTCCCTCGCTGTTGCAGCCACATCTTCATCGCTGTGTGGGTCCAGTGGCAGAGAGACAAGGTGCTGCTCCTCCTCCTTTTGCTGCTGGTCTCTTCTGGATCTACTGAGACCCTCCTGAAGGGCTGGGTGCAGCTCTGGGCTCCAGCAGGGACCCGGAGCTGTCAGAGCAGGGCCAGAGGAGGCCCCAGAGATGCTGCTCTGAGTGGGGAACCTGCTGCTGCAGGACAGGCTGGGAGAGCTGGGGAAGTTCAGCTGGAGAAGAGAAGCTCCAGGAAGACTTCAGTGCAGCCTTTCAGGGCTTCAAGGGGCCGATCAGAAGGCTGGGGGCGACTGCTGAGCAGCGGCTGCTGTGCCAGGACAAGGGGTGATGGTTAAACTGGGAGAGGGAGGTTCAGACTGGAGAGAAGGAAGAGCTTGTTGGTGCTGAGGGTGGGGAGAGCCTGGCCCAGAGTGCCCTGAGAGGTGGGAGAAGCCCCATTGCTGGCACCATCCCAGGTCAGGTTGGCACTTGGGGCTCTGAGCAACCTGCTGTGGTTGGGGCTGTCCCTGCTCAGGGCAGGGGGGAGACTGGAGGAGCTGTGAAGGTCCCTTCACCTCAAACCATTTGATGATTCCATGATTCCTCATCCTTTAGCTGATCCAAATCAGATCAGCAGTGGCCCCTCCATGGAGGAAGCTGTCGTGGGGGCTAAACAAGGACAGATGCTCTGACGTCCTCCTCTAAGGATGCTGGGGTGAGATGCCACTCTCCCCAGGGAGGAAACGGCGGTGTGAGCAGCTCCCTGTGCTGGTCCCGGAGTTTCTTATTACTGATACAGAATAGCCTGATTTCGGTGACCAGAGCTGCGGTGACGTGTGTTGGGGTCATGCAAACCGGCCGCCGGGGTGGCAGCGATGGAACAGGAGCCTCCCCCTGCGATGGGGCACCATCCAGTTGGGCAACGAAGACCCAGCAGGTGGAACTTCATCGGGGTCAGCGCGGGGTCCGGGGTGATTAGTGACGGTGTTTGTAGGCAGCCTGATGAGGGGGTGGGGATCAGATTGCCCAGCCCCACGCTGGCACCCGGGATAGCATAGCACGGGCTGGTGAAATCAGAGTGGGCAGAGAAAGCGATAAGATTAGAGAAGGGGAGAGCGATGGGGAAAAGGGACCTCAGGGCAATGATGAGGCCATTGTCCTACGGTAAAAAGCTGGTCCAGGGACTGGGATGCTGCTCCTGGCTCTGCCCGAAGCTCTCTTCATGTCCTCTGTGTGTTGGGGGTGGGGGTCCACTGCAGCTCTGCCTGATGCCCCCAACTCAAAGCGATAGCAGAGGGTTCACCTGTAGGAGCATCCCTTGATTTCTGTGCTCTTGTTGATGGGATCCAACACAAGAGGGGGGCATGGTGGGCTCCAGGATGGTTGATCCTCGCAGCCAAACTGAGGCAGTGTGGTCTGGATGATCAGGTAGTGAGGTGGATCATGAACTGGCTGCAGGATAGAAGCCAGAGAGTAGTGGCCAATGGGACAGAGTCTAGTTGGAGGCCTGGATCTAGTGTACTCCCCCTCGGTGGTCAGTACTGGGACAAGTACTATTCAGTCTATTCATTAATGGCTTGGATGAGGGATTAGAGAGCACTGTCAGCAAGTTTGCTGATGACACCAAGCTGGGTGGTGTCGCTGACACCCCAGCAGACTGTGGTGCCATTCAGCGGGACCTGGACAGGTTGGAGAGCTGGGCAGGGGGACATTGAATGAAATTTAACAAGGGTAAGTGCAGAGTCTGGCATCTGGGCAAGAAAAACCCCTGGGACCAGTATGGGTTGGGGTCTGACCTGTTGGAGAGCAGTGTAGAAGAAAGGGACCGGGGGGTCCTGGTGGCCAGCAGGATGACCATGAGTCAGCAATGTGCTCTTGTGGTCAAGAAGGCCAACAGCATCCTGGGGTGGATCAGAAAGGGAGTAGTTAGCACATCGAGAGAGGTTCTTCTCCCCCTCTACTCTGCCCTGTTGAGACCACATCTGGAGTGTTGTGTCCAGTTCTGGGTCCCTCAGTTCAAGAAGGACAGGGAGCTGCTGGAGGGAGTCCAGTGTAGAGTAACGAGGATGATGAAGAAGTGGAGCACCTCCCTTATGAGGAAAGTCTGAGAGAACTGGATCTCTTGAGCCTGGAGGAGACTGAGGGGTGACCCCATTAATGTTTATAAATATGTGAAGGGTGGGTGCAGGAGGATGGAGCCAGGCTCTGCTCAGTGTCATCTAGTGATAGGACAAGGGGCAATGGATCTATAAGCTGGAACATAGGAAGTTCCACATCAATATGAGAAGGAATGATGAGGTGACAGAGCACTGGAACAGGCTGCCCAGGGGGTTGTGGAGACTCCTTCTCTGGAGACTTTTAAAACTCACCTGGATGTGTTCCTGTGTGACTTGATCTAGATGGTCCTGCTGTGGCAGGGGGATTGGACTGGATGATCTCTCGAGGTTCCTTCCAATCCCTGATGTTCCTCGATTCTGTGATCTCTCATGGCAATTTGGGCCAGGTTTTCACCACCTTCAACAGAAACTTCCTTCTATTCAGTATAAATCTTCCTCTTTTAACTTAAACCAATCATCCCTTGTCCTGTCACAACAGCCCCTGCTATTAAGTCTATCTCCAGCTTTCTTACTGACCTGCTTAAGCACTGAAAGGCTGCACTAAACTTTCCCAGAGAGTCTCTTTCCAGGCTCAACCCCTCCAGCTCTCCCAGCCTGGCCTCACAGCAAAGGGGTTCCAGCATTTCTGTGGCCTCCTCTGGCCCCACTCCAACAGGTCCTTGTCTCTGCTGGGCTGATGAGGCTAGAACTGGACCCAGTGTTGCTTGTGAGGCTCCACCAGAGCCGAGCTGGTGGGAAGAATCATCTCAGTGATTGAAGCTCTACTTCATGATTACAGTAACGGTTTTGTCCCTCTCTTTTAAACGCCGTGAGTAGCTTAGGTTGAACATCCAAATAATCCCAATAAGTTGTCAGTTAAAAGCCCTGGCAGGGGAACAATGTGTGAGCCCATGATGACCGCTTTGATGAGAAGTCAGGGAAAAAGATATCAATCTCTTAATTCAATGAGTTTCGGTACTTTCACTTCATATAACATTGTGAGGATTTTTCTATCTCCTCTCCCTATCCCTCTCCCTCAATCCTGTTCTGCCTTTTAAATCCAGCGTGAGCCTCTATAACGAAGCACACACTTGGTCACAGCCCCCACAGCCAACTCCCAGCAAACCCGCGTTGCTGACTCTTGTTTAGCATCAATCCACTTCTCTCAGCGCCCTCTGCTGCTGGCTGCGGACCCTGAGCTGAATCCGACGGTTCTAAATAAAAATCAGACTGCCTGGATGTGGTTGGTGTTTTTATTACATACAATCTCTTTTTTGACTCAACATTTTTTATTGAAATATTTCTTTGCAACTGAATTCATAATTAAAAGTTGTCAGGCACTGCAGGTATCTCAAAATGCAGTCTTGGGGCTGCCCATCTCCCTGTACCACCGCTTGTAGTCAGGAGGCACAGGGCAGAGACAGTAACTCAGTCTGAAAGGTTTTCCTTGAAAAGGTCTCAAAAGGCTCCTTAATCATAGAATCATTAGGGACTGGAAGGGACCTCAAAAGATCACAGAATCACAGAACATCAGGGATTGGAAGGGACCTAACCACGGATAGGAGCAGGTAGGCTGGAAAGGGCTGCTGGGATCATTTCTACCTTTGGTATGACCCATCGGTGAGAAGAAGGGACAGAAACATCTTTCTGAAGGAGGGCAGACTCTTCCCTGTGACTACTGTCCATTTATACAGGAGGAAAAGAGTAGAAATCTCAACATCAGGGAGATTCAGTAATGAACGATCAACCCAAGAGTCACAAACCAGAAACCCCACTGGCTGGCTTGATCACAGAATCACACAGGATCACAGAACATTAGGGCCCTCGAAAAATCATCTAGTCCAGTCCCCCTGCCAGAGGTGCCTCTGCCTCTCTCTTGTTTTAAAAACACATCTATGATGATGTTTGGCAAACGGTTCAAGTGATATTTATCCATGGAAATGGAGGCTTCACGTTTTAGGATACAGCCTGTAGAGTGACTTATCTAGGCTCAAGACACAGCATTTGTATTTCATGGCAGGAGAAAGTTAATCAGTTTTAAAGAAAAAGAAGAAAAATTAAGACCTAGCCTGTTATCTGATTTGAGAGTATTTTGCTTTCCTCCAGTATCACTCAGTTTCCTTTTAGTTCTTCTCTCAGCTTGTTTTCTGGCAATAGGCACGCAGATAATATGACCACAGGCAACGCTTTAGGGAGTTAAAATAATTCTGGGTACATGAAAGGAGTCCCAGCAAAGTCAGCAAACTGTATCTATAGGGAAACTGATTTCAGGCTCCCAAAATTGCTCATAATGCATCTAGAATCAGACCATTCCCTGGAAGCTCTCTTCAGTTGGCTCCTACAGTGCACTGTGGCAGTCAGGGACTGTAGCCCCAGTAATAAAGAGATTCTAAGTTCAGATTCTCATTAAATGTGGCTTTAAGGTGAGTATAAATCCCTTGCCTCGCCTTCCTTTTCTTCCCTTCAACACCAGCTGTATCTTTGCCCACAGCGTTCTGCTGGAGATGCTGGCGGTCACAAACAGCGTCCCTCAGGGGTCAGTTTTGGGACCAATCTCGTTTAACATCTTTATCAGTGACCTGGGTGAAGGGATCAGGTGCATCCTCAGTAAATTTGCAGATAACATGAAATGAAGCAGAAGTGTTGAGGGTAGGGAGGCTCTGCAGAGGGCTCTGGACAGGCTGGAGCAACGGGCTGAGCCCAGTGGGATGAGGGCAGAGGGATCTGGACAGGCTGAGCCCAACGGGATGAGGGCAGATGGGTCTGGACAGGCTGGAGCAATGGGCTGAGCCCAACGGGATGAGGGCAGATGGATCTGGACAGGCTGGAGCAATGGGCTGAGCCCAACGGGATGAGGTTTAACTGAGCCAAGGGTCTTGCACTTTGGTCACAACCCACAGCAGTGCTACAGGCTGGGGGAAAAGTGGTTGGAGAGCTGCCTGATGGAAAAGTAGCTGGTGGTCAAGAAGGCCAACAGCATCCTGGACTGGATCAAGAATGGGGTAACCGGCAGGAGTAGGGAGGTGATGGTGACCCTGAGCTCTGCACTTGTAAGAGAGCACCTTGAGTACTGGGTCCAGATTTGGGTGCCACAGGATCAGAAGGGCATTGAGGGCATGAAGCGGGACCAGAGAAGGGCAACGAGGCTGGGGAGAGGGCTGGAGAACAGGCTTTATGGACAGTGGCTGAGGGAACTGGGGTTATTTAGTCTAGAGAAGAGAAGGCTGAGAGGAGATCTCATTGCTCTCTACAGCTGCCTCACAGGAGGTTGTAGCGAGGCTGGTGCTGGGCTCTTCTCCCAAATTACTAACAATAGGACAAGAGGAAATGGCCTCAAGTTTCATCAGAGGGGGTTTAGATTAGATCTTAGGAAGAAGTTCTTTCCTGAGAGAGTGGTTGGGCACTGGCACAGGCTGCCCAGGGAGGTGGTGGAGTCCCC